>BLSH010549819.1:728423-743960 GCA_018402905.1 Glandirana rugosa | reverse complement strand
TTCACGTGTAACACAATGTTTAAAAGAGAATCTTAACCTTATCATATGTCTGGGGGTCCTGTCTCACTTCTAATACTATTGAACAACTAACTACTCTATTGAGTTTACCGTTACTTCCCTCTCCAAAACTAATACCCACTGAAGTTGTACGGACTGCAATTGACCTTAAGAGTTTGACGATAATGTTCGTCCTCGTCCCTACATTACCTTCGCGACTTACCCCAAAGAGATTTTGTCAATCATTTTTCGGGTTGGGCTCCACTAGTATAAGAACTGGATCATGACTGTTTACCCCTAGTTGACAGACTACAACTCCACCCCCTCTTAAACCCAAGATCACTAGTGGTTACAGAAACCATAATCAAAACCTCTCCCTTCATTGCCATTTGAGTTATCTCATCAATCAACAAGTTATCATAATCTTCACTCTGTCCTGGGGGTCTGTATACTATTCCAATTCTAAGAGAAAATTTGTAACACAATGTGCACTTTCTAAAGGATATATACAGCTGAAGACAGCAGATATACATGTAAAACTTATGTAGGGAGATTTGTTTCAACTCTGCGTATCATCTGAGACTGTTCACTATACTGGGTATATGCGAGGGTTTATATCCGCTTTAGATATCCTAGTTCTCAAAATAGGATTATAGGATAAATCTCACAATAGAAGTACCTGTTTTGGTAAATGCCATCAAAGTTGTGACTTCTCCCAGTTTGAAGACATGTTTGGGCTGGTTTAGCAAAGGAGTTGAGAATCATCACACAATAACTTGTGTGAATATTCACTTAAATTTTTGAATCATGTGCAATGGTAAATCAGGATTTTCATGTGAGTGGATAATTGAAGTGAATATTCACACAATTTATTGAGACTGGTTTACTAAAGGAGTTGAGAATGGTCACTCAAAAAGGGTGCAGATTTACTTCAATTATCCAGTCAGATGAAATAAATAAATAGGAATTTACTTTTCACATGATTGGATAATTGAAGTAAATCTCTTAAGTGAACATTCTCAACTCTTTTGGTAGATCAGCCTCAATAAATTGTGGAAATGTTCATTTCATTTATCCTGTCGCATAAACAGCAACATCCTGTCACTGTTTTCATATGCACATGATTGGATAATAGATGTGATGAGCGTTCCGAGTGAAGACAAAAATGGCAATATAAGGGATGCTTAACTTTCCATACTTTATCCAAAAATAAACATTTTGACTAAAATGTAAGAGCTGTCTCCTTAAACCTGATATTATGCTGCCAGAAAGATTGAGAAGCAATCATTTTTTGGATAAAAATAAATAAGTAAACAATAACTCCATCTTTCAGACCATGCTTCATTTTACACCCATATTTAGGGTCATATTCACATATGCATGGTCAGCATGCCAATGGTGGAAATCTCCTTTAATTCTGAATCACTTCCATGAAAAAAAAAAAGTAAAATATGGATATGTTGAAGCCATTTGTAGTAAAATGAAATTAAAGTGTTAGTTCACCTTTACAAAAAAAGCAAAGGTGAACTAACACCAGACACCCTACACACCCCTGTGGTCCCTGTAGTTCTTACCTCCAGGTTGCCAAGCCGTCAGCAGCCAGAGACCAGGGGGTGGGAAGGGTGTCCAATGTTAGTTCACCTTTACTTTTTTTGTAAAGGTGAACTAACACTTTAATTTCATTTTACCCTTTACATTTTTTTTCTGTAAAGAGGAACTATCCCTTTAAGGTTTGAAACTGAAATTTTGTAAAAAAAAAAAAAAAGACTCCATTTACCACATATGTATATATGTAGCTGTAATAACTAGACATAATCATATTTGGATTTTTTTTAATAGATGTCAATTGATCAATTGGAGAAATATTGTGCTGCCATTGCCGGGATGCACATTTGTACACAGGAAGTGGCTGAAAAGAGGAAGTAGGAGAGCATGAGTAGTGAGATATAACAATGATCAAAAAAATAAAAGTAGAAAGCAAGTATTTTATTACCAAAATTACAGTTGTTTGTAATACATGGTGCTTTATCAAAATATATGTCATTTCGTTAGGGCTCACTTTTACTTTAACCAGCTGCTGGCCAGTCAAGTTCCTCCACACCAAACTCGCTCATCCATGTCTTTATGGACCTTGCTTTGTGCACGGGTCCAAATCATTTGCTGGAGGGGGGATTATGGTGTGGAGTTATTTTTCAAGGGTTGTTTGCCAATGAACATCTAAATGATTCAGAGAAGGATTGGGAGAAAGTGCTGTGGTCAGATGAGACCAAAACTGAGCTCTTTGGCATCAACTTGACTTGCTGTGTTTGGAGGAAGAAAAATGCTGACTATGACCCCAAGAACACCATCCCTACAGTCAAGCACAGAGGTGGAAACAGTATGCTTTGGGGCTGTTTCTCTGCTTAATGTACAGGCTGACTTTGCGGGATTGAGGGGCCAATGGACGGGGCCATGTATTGTAAAATCTTGGATGAGAACCTTCTTCCCACAGCCAGAACACTGAAGATAGATCGTGGATGGGTCTCCCAGTATGACAATGACTCAAAACATACTGCCAAGGCAACAAAGGAGTGGCTCAAGAAGAAGCACATTAAAGCGGAGTTCCACCCAAAAGGGGAACTTCTGCTTTAAGTAATTGTGACTCCCCTGACATGCCACAATTGGCATGTCATTTTTTTGGGGGGGGGGAGTGGGTACCTAGTTTTCATAGGTACCCAGCTCCCGCTTCCTCTCCTGGTCCCGCCACGCCAAAAGGAAGTTCACCTCTTCCCCCTCCCTCCCTGCAATCTTTTGGGACACATCATGGGTCCCTTAAGATTACCCGGCCATTTACAATGCGCAGCAAGGCCTGCACATGCGCAGTGCGTGCCCTGCCCTGAAGCCACAACCGGGCGCCCACACTTGTCATGCCGGTGCCGCAGAGTGGAGGGGGAGAGGAGCGAGGCATCAAGGGCCGCATCGCTGGAGCCACTGGCCCTAAAAAAATTATATCTGGAACATTGCTGCAGCTTGCAGGGATTACCAAGACAACCCCCTTAAACCAGCGACGTAACAGTACTTTGCTGGATGATAAGTGGCTGAAGCCTAAGTTTAGTATAATCCCACTGCAGCAGTGGTCTTCCGGTGCTGTAGAGGTTATTGCAGTTGCTGGGCCTGCCAACTATACCAGATCCTCCCACTCTCCTCCATTCATAGAACCTTTACTATAGCTTCCAAAAATGGAAATCTATGAATGGACAATGGGTCAATAAATTATCTCTAGGGATGAGCAGAGTGATTTCAACTAAGTTTTTTTTTTTTTCTCAGTAGAAAACATTTTTTTTCAGTGTTTCAGTGGGAATTCTCAGTTCTGCTTTTTGATCTTTTTAGGTAAAATTTGCTTGATCTAATTATATTTCCTCTTCATTTTCAGGATTTTTTTTTCAGAGGGGGAAGAGAATTTATATAGGGTAATTTAAGTTATTTCATTTAGTGTTCATTGTGTTTGTTTTTCCCCCTTTTTTGTGTATTTGATTGCTATTTGTGTATTTCCACGTTATATTTTAGAATTTGGGGAAATGATAATGCTCAAATTTGCTCATCCCTAACATCTCAGGATATCTAAAAAGAAATTGTCCTACTTTACTTTTCTAGCTAAAATCATCTTTCATCTTTGCACAGTTTCCCCCTGAAAACATGACATGGCTTACTGTAATTGGTCAGTGAAGGAACAGCAGGTCCTCAGTGAGGTCCTCTCTGTTCTCTGTGTTTGGATGGTAAGTACTGTCCAAAGATATTGAGCCTTGATTGGCTCATAGTGCTGCCCCTTCCTTTCTAAGTACAGCAGTCAAATATGAAGAAATTTGGGTACAAATGCCAGTTGTGTGTAAAAATAAATCTAATGATTTCTTTTTAAATTGATACATGACTAGATTAAATAATATTTTTGAATATTTGTCTGGAATTAAACTTGCATATCTCCTGGTATTTAAAAAAGTAATTTTAAAAAAATAAGGTTAAGTGATATTTTTATTAAGTCAACGTACTAAACCCAGACCTCATATCATCACTGATTATTATAGCAAAAGTTATGAACTTTTAATACTGCCCTGTAGACTATTTATTTATTTATGGTACATTTTAATTTGTAAAAAAAAAAGATATTTTAGCATTAAATTAGCCCGCAGGAAGCTGTTACAACTCGCTGCCCTTAGGCAGTATGGCACACATGACAAGACAAATAGTATTACGTTTCTATATGCTGTCAATAAAACATATGCATTTGTTTTTTGCATACATAATCATATCACTTTGTATAATATTATTTATGGATGTGGGGAAGTTGCTTTCATTGTATAGATAATAATAAAATTGCTAAATGCTTTAAGAAGCAGACAAATAATCAAACATTAAAGCGCTCCTTGCAGAGAAGGTCTGCTTATCAGCTAAACCCTATCCCATCCCATATCCCAAAAAAGTGGACTTATGCACAGTACAGAAGCATATTCTCATGGGATTTGAGATCCTAAGTTTTCCCAGGATCCCACAAGAAATCCAAGTGCCGTTACCTTTGCCTAGGTGATCATACTAGAACTTAAGGTGCAGGATATTGTTTTTTTTTGCTTGAAGAAGTTGGGGGTATCCAAGAAGCAGATCTTGTATTTTCATGCAAGGTTTATCTAAACAGAACACTTCACTACCAAGCATTCTGGATAATAATATAATATATTAATATTTTTTCGAGAGAGATTCTATATGATAATTATTACTTATACTGTTTTATCATACAGCCCCTGTCAATTTAATTAGTTTTACCTTGGTTGAATCGCCCAAAAGAGATATGGGGGACCCAATGAGCTGAGTCAGCCCTTGGCTTCTTTTTTGTTTTGGATATTCCAGCAATGAGATCTCCCTATCATAAATCAGTTTGTGTCCAGCTTTAACCGTTTAAGGACCGCCCCACGGAAAATATACTTCTGCAGGGTGACCCTTAAGCGCAAAATCACATACCTGTACGTGATTGCTCTCCTCGGCTCTGGAGCACATGCCGCCGGAGCCCCGATCCTGCTGTGATTAGACACAGTGGAAGCCAATCACCGTGTCCGGTGGCTGCGATCCTTCACATGAGTGGAAGAACCGCGGTCTGCCTATGTAAACAAGGCAGACTGCCGTTCTGCTAAGCAGAAACATGGATCTGTTTTTCTCCAGTCGCAGCATTCCCTTCACAGTTAGAAATCATTCCCTAGGAGCACACTTAACCCTTTGATCACCCCTCATGTTAACCCCTTCCCTGCCAGTGTAATTTATACCATTACAGTGCATTTTTTTTAGCACTGATCACTGTATTGGTGTCACTGGTCCCCAAAAAGTGTCATTTAGTGTCAGATTTGTTCCCCGCAATATCGCAGTCCCGCTAAAATTCGCTGATCACCGGCATTGCTAGTAAAAACAATACAAGAGATAAAAAGCCCATAAATATATCCCATAGTTTGTAGATGCTATAACTTTTGCGCAAACCAATCAATATACGCTTATTGGGATTTTTTTACCAAAAATATGTAGCAGAATACATATTTGCCTAAAGTGATGAAGACATTTTTCAAAATTGTCTGACTTTTTTGTTTATAGCTCAAAAAATAAAATCTGCAAGGGTGATCAAATACCACCAAAAGAAAGCTCTATTTGTGGGAAAATTTATTTAGTTACAGTGTCGCACAATTGTCATTTAAAGCAACGCAGTGCCATATCACAAAAAAATGGCCTGGTCAGGAAGAATTCTTCCGGAGCTGAAGAGATTAAGTACTAAAAGTTCCCGCCCAGTATCTTCCTCTATTTTCTCCATAATATAAAAGAAATAAAGAATCCAACAGTCTCCAAAGAAAGCAAAATCCTTTCTTGTATTAAGAGATGCATGGACTCCAGAGAGGGATATATCATTTTGCCCCTTTACAAATCATTAGCAATACCTTATCTGGAATATGCAGTTCAGTTTTAGGCACCAATTCACAAAAGTATATTGGGGAACTGGAGAAAGTGCAGAGAAGGGCAACCAAACTGATAAGAGGCATGGATGAGCTCAGCTATGAGGAAAGATTAGAGGAACTGAATTTATTCTCTCTTGAGAAGAAGTGATGGGGGGGGGGGGATATGTATAAATTCATAGGTGGTCCATATAGTGAACATAGAGGTTGGTTTACTACAAGTGAAGAGTGCAAAATCTGGTGCAGCTGTGCATGGTAGCCAATCAGATTTCAGGTTTTATTCTCAATGCTTAATTGAACAAGCTGGAGTTAGAAACAGATTGGTTACCAGTGTTCCAGTTTTCGTAAATCTCCCCCATAGTGTAGATCAAGGTTTCTCAACCAGGGTTCCTCCAGAGGTTGCTAGGGGTTCCTTGAGCAATGAGCAATCTCTGCCTCTCAGATAAGGTCCCTCTGACACCATTGATCTTTTTATCTATCTGTAAGGGGAGAATTCTTCCCAACGGCCACAAGTATAAGGAGCATTCTTCTCACTGACCATCACACTAATGTATCATGAGTTGTAGATATAGTCCTTTTTAGGAGGGGTTCCCTGAGACCAGAAAGTTATTTCAAGGGTTCCTCTGTGTTGAAAAGGTTGAGAAACCTTAAAGTATTATTTACTTTATGGTCATTAGAATTACATCTGAAGGAAATGAGATTTAACCTCCAAATACAGAAAAGAGTATTTACAGTAGGACCTGTGAAATTGTGAAATAGACTCCCTCAAGAACTAGTTCTGGCCAACTTTGTAGATTGTTTTAACCTTCCAAGCCACACTCGGGATTACACTGTTAAATTTCTGTGTATGCATTTACATGCTCCCTGCTATGTCCTCCGGAGGTGCTCTCCGGCCAGATCCTCCGCCTAATGTATGTGGGTTCCGGGCACCGTTCCCCGCGAGCGACACGGCGCATGGGGGCGGAACCGTCAGGAATTTCACAAGGTTGAGTTGTAGTTAAGTTGTAGGTTTCGGGGAACCCCTGCTAAAAATTAAATATCTACAACTCATGATACATCAGTGTGATGGTCAATGGGAAGAATGCTCCTTATACTTGTGGTCATTGGGAAGAATTACCCCTTACAGATAGCTAAAAATATCAATGATGTCATTGGGAATTTATCTGAGAGGTAGAAATTGACCATTGCTCAAGGAACCCCTAGCAACCTCTGGAGGAACCCTAGGGTTCCACGGAACCCTGGTAGAGAAACCCTGCTGTATCAGATCATTTCACCTCAGATGTGTCCCTAGTGCTTTGTCCAGTGCCCTGTCTGCACTTTTACCATTATTTCTGCCTTTCTTTTTGCCTGGAAACTTGAGTGTCCCTCTATGTGAAAAGCGCTTTTGGAACAGTCGTTCTCAACCCTGTCCTCAAGTACCCCCAACAGGCCATGTTTGCAGGTTTTAGTTTATCTTGCACAGGTGCTTCAGAGTCAAAGGCTTGGTATTTTGGACAGCTATTTTATCTAATAGAAAATCACAAAACATGGCCTGTTGGGGGTACTTGAGGACAGGGCTGAGAACCACTGAGCTAGAAGACAGCGATAGTGAATTAGAATCACTTGCAGAATTGAGCAATAGTGATTTGTGGTGAAATTCGTCATCAGACACTGAAAGTGACGACAGCAAGAGAGCATGCAGGAACAGGGGCGCTTTCGATTATTTTTTTTTTATTGTTTATTTTACTTTTATTTTTCTATTTTGACGCTTTCTTTTTACATTTTTTTTTATCACTTTGTTCCTATTACAAGGAATGTAAACATCCCCTAGGAATAGGGCATGACTGTTCCTCTTTACAGTGAGATCTGGGGTCTATAAGTCTCTAAGCTGGGAATCCTGAAATAAAAAATAAAACAAAAGTTCAAACCAATATGCAGTGTCTAGTATTACAGTGATTAGTAATATTGCACCCATGTTTGGATAAATTTCAATGTTTTTGGTTTGATTACATTATTGAATAAAATGTATTATTATTATATTGTTGTGTTTTATAATAATTTATTTTATTATACATTTTGATTTTGTGTTTCAAATTTTATTATACCTGGGATGTCTACTAGCCTCTTGTTTGGACAGTTATTCCTAAGAATTACAGGCCTACAATATAAAACAACAAATTTCCATGCAAAATAATGTACCGCTTTGACATTGTAAATATTGACATAATCACACCACCAGGGAGGTTAAAAAAGAGCTGGATACATTCCTAAGGCTCCATGCACACTGGACGCTCTCTGGGTGTCGGATTATGTGGCAGGAGAAGCTGCTTAGAAAAAGTGCTTTTAGCAGCGTTTTGTAAGCAGCGTTTATACGTGTTTTTGCGCATTTATCAGTGTTGGTGTTCTTGAGCTATTTTTTTCACTTCATTAGCTTCCATTGGCTACAAAAAGCACTGGATGTCGATAAACTGCAGTTTAGCGGCATTTATGAGCGTTTATCGCTATCCATAGTTTTTTGTGGTTAGAAGA
Source organism: Glandirana rugosa (assembly GCA_018402905.1). Taxonomy (NCBI): domain Eukaryota; kingdom Metazoa; phylum Chordata; class Amphibia; order Anura; family Ranidae; genus Glandirana; species Glandirana rugosa. The sequence goes on along the minus strand of BLSH010549819.1, from coordinate 735,495 downwards.
ACTGCTCTTGAGTGCCAATTTAGGGCGTTCTGAAAACAGCCCATAAGCCCCACTGTTAAATGACAATTAACGTCCTTGAGTGCATGGACACTTAGGATAACATAGAGGGGCATTTATGGGCTGTTAAAAAAAACGCCCAAACTCCCATAAACAGTCGTTCATCAGCTTCAGTGTGGATGGAGCCTAAGTGCGTGAAATATAACTGGATACTAACATTTATAGGTAATAACAGAGAATGTCAATCAAGGGAATATCCAATTGCCTTCTGATCACAAAGGAATTTACCTTTAACCCTGCTGGAGCAAATTGGACCGTGCTTTATAGGGGTCATAGGTAGCTCACATGGAAATGTCTGCTTTGACAAATGGCACTTTTCTCCATCTCTAAACATTTGCCTGAGACAAACATTTGAAGGGAACTGCAGGGGGGCTTGCCAGCTAAAATGTTCCAGGCAATTGGGCTCAGAGATAGAGAAAAGTACTGTTTGTCAAAGCAGCCATATTGTTGCTATCTGCATTCTTGGATGGCCGTGAAGGGAGGAGGTGTGCTCTGACTGACCTCACAGCTAGCCTAAAGCTGGGTACACACTATGAGAAAATAGGGAGAAAATTTCTGTTCGAGGCACGCTCATTCGATTTTCATACAACTGTTGACATCCGATTCAGACTTTGCAAATGAAAATATTCGAAGGGACAACTCCCAAATTTTTCTTGTAGAAAACAAACAATTTTAAATTAATATGTACTGTTTTCTTATGGTTTTCATACGAGAGAAATCAGATACGAAAGACTGTGTATGATCAGAAACAATAGACATCAAAAATAAAAACCTTTGTCGTACAAGAATTTTTGTACATTATTTCCAATCTCTTTTCCGACTTGCTCTGAAACAATGAGAAAAACTGGACAATCGTTCACCCGATTTTCTGATAGTGTGTACCCAGCTTTACACAGCACATAGGAAGATGGGACCCGTACTTTGTCCCCTGCGGAACAGAACACATGAACTTTTTTTAACTTTCCAGAAGAAAAAAAAAATTCAGTTCTGGGTTTTGGTACCCTTTAGTTATAGCTGATCAGACTGTTATCCTAACAATAATTATATTATAGTTCTCACTGCTGATATAATTATCAGCATTATTATTATTAATACACATAAAAGTTGTAATGGTGGAAGCAGTATTAAGGGCCCAATGACAACATTGTGGCGTGTTATCATATGCATATTATGCCGCATGTTAATGTTCATGTTCTTCAAATTATTTCATTTTTTGGAGAGAGTTCACAGCTGTATACATGTATACATACAACTAGACCCAAAGAAACTATAAGACAGAGCCTGCTAGTATTCAGTAGATGTGATATGGGTCACCAAAATGCAGCAAACCTGTTTCAAGTTACACCTGCATTTAGGGTGAAACATGTAAAATGTCGATAAAGCACTCCAACCCTCACCCCCTAAACCCCCCTCTTGACAACTGTGGGGGTTCCTTTCCCCTGCAGCCACTGTCACATTTAAAATTAGAGTGGCTTGTTTTAACATCCTGTAAGATGGTCTCTCCATAGCTATCTGATAGACTTACCCAATTGTATATACTACATAGATCCTATATGGCCCCTATCTGCTCAACCAGGTATAAACCTCACCATGACTCTTCTTGCCCCAGATGTGGAGAACCCAGTGGTTCCTTCTACCATCTACTGTGGACTTGCCCCACCATTCAGGGATATTGGGAGCAGGTGGTCCGATTTCTGCATGATGAAATGGGCTCCCCGCTGACTCTACCTAAACAGTGCTTGTTGGGGCTACTCCCTGACCAGGATACTAATAGACATCACCACATTTTCTTACAGGAAACATTATTTACCGCTAGATTGTTTATAACGCGAGTGTGGCTTCAGGCCTCCACACCAACACTTTGCAAATGGATGGTGGCTGTTAATCAGTCCTTACCCTATGAAAAGGTAATTTACATACACAGAGAATTCCCGGCAAAATACCATAAAATATGGGATTGTTGGCTAGACTTGGCATCTACGGCCAGAGAGGAAGAACCAGTAACCAAATGAGTATTATCAGTTTGCATAAGGTTATCTTTGCCTATGTTTTTATGCCCTCATGGATTATTGTGAGCAGAAACTTTTCTTGAATATATCTTATATACCTGGCTATGCATATAACAACACATTCGCATGATTATCTTGATCACAGGTGCAATGCTTTGCAGGCTCCTGTGGTAAATAAAAATAATGCACTTTCTCTTTTTCCTGAAAAAATATGTGCATTTATTTTTTTTTCCTTAAAAGGGAATTAAGCCTTTAAATATCAATTGTCTTAGTTTATAATATAATTTTTTGTCATAGTTCAGGTTGTCAGTAAAAATGTGCCCCATCAGTAAATGTTCTATGTTTTGTAAGTAAAAAAGTCATTAGGGGTTGGCAACCCTGGCACACATTTTTTCATGCATTAATGTGCATAGTTTTAGTGGAGCCCATTTAAATGAATAGGCTTGCAATGCACCAAAATGTCTAAAAAATGTGGACATGCTCAATTTTTGGCAATGCATTGCATCATAATGCAGAGTACTGCATTACTTTGAGTTGTGGTACACTGCAACGCATGTGCATTGGAACTACACTGCATTGGTGCATTGAGATGCCATAAAAATAAATGGCAGCACAACACACTAGTGCACATAGCATGCACTCTGGTAAGTGCAATGCATTGCAGTGCAATAGTGTGTTTCAGCCTAAAGTAAATAAGAACAATAATAAATCATTATAGTACACTTACATTGCAGGCCAGCATGAGGATGTGACTTGCTCACTAAACAATGAAATAAGCGTGCATCAAGCAAAGCAACAGCTCAAAAATAACTCATATGTTCTGCTGTTGGAGCAAAGAAAGCGGTGTATATACATATCTTTTTACTTTATAACTGAGACCTTCATTGCAAGAAGCTGCTTATGAAACTGTGTGTGAACACTTGCCCTGCCCATAGTGTGTCACACAATGCAGTCTGAGAGTCCATGGTTAAATTAACTTATGTTGCCATCAACCACCTTATTATGTGTATAACTCCAGTCAAAATGTTTAATTTAGTTTTGGCTAAAGTGTGAAAAGGTTAGAACCTCTGCCAAGTTTTTGCTGCCAAATGTGTCCCCTATGGGAATGATTCCCCTCACTACCTATAAGGACAGGAAGTAATGGAAAATTTCTCCAAAGGGGACACACAAATCACATTTTAATAGGGTAGGGAATAGTGAGAACCCAGGACAGTTTATTTCTTTCTATAGTCTCCTCCCATAGTGACAACTATACCCCCCAATTTCTTGTATGGGTACAATATAGACCAGAAGTGTGGGAATTACTCGATCACAATGGGGTCAAAGACAAAAGAAATCTGGAAAAAATTCCTCCATTCTAAACAAAACAAAACGTTTGGCTAGAGTTGGGCTTTAATAAAACAAAATGTTATCATGCATATGAATGGATGGCAGAAGCAAACAAGGGTTCATTTAACCAGTAATAACTATTGCCCCTTTTATAAATCATCCCCAAGGGCTTCTTCCACATATTACTAAAGATAAAACAACACATGGTGAAAAAAATGTGATAGTATTGCAAATATCTTGGTTTAACAAACTTTGACTGCTCTAACAAATCAGCCCTATGACCTGTATAGGAAGCAGCTCATATATATAAGGCTTAAGTCACAATGTAATAATCAGTTAGATTCCTAATACATTTTTCATTTTGCTTTACTAATTTAGTAACTGATTTCTGAACATTTTGATTAGATATAGTGGATACACATCTACATATTTCATTTATAATTTATATTTCAGCTGCCGCAAGTGTTGGCTAAAGTATTATGTTATTATTAGGTTGCATTATACTCAGACTCAGATTTATAGGTAGGCCACATAGACAGGAGCTTAGGGAAGCAATATAACAGGGGGCAGCAAGCTGGTGCTTGTTCTTTCTTGTGTAAGCCTGAAAGGATGTAAGAAAAAAAGAAAAGAAAAAAATATATATAATGGCATTATGTTTAAATTAAACATTATTACAGTGTGAGAAATTCAGAAATCAGCATTGTTCTTGGGGATGGCACAATAAGGCTACATACATACATCCGGAAACATTTTACTGATCACATAGGCAAGGTTTGGAACAAAAATTCCTGCATAAATGATCAGTAAAATCCTTGCCATTTAAATGCCTTTAAAATGTGTGAAATTATAGTTTTATATCCTCCTGCTTTCTTTTCAATACCAGAATGCGCCGTTTGCATATATGTATACGCGTATACATGTGTTTACATACGTTTACACTTGTAAGCATGGAAAATGCATGCCCTGAGATGCAAATCTTTCAGTTTTGGGTTATGGATCTAAATATAGTTCATGTTGACATACTTGTGTGCATGTCCCTACTGAAAACAGGTCAGAATCATAAACAAAAAATGCTTTGAAATGTTTTTCTATGCCCATGTGCATGAGGCCTTGCACATCACTGGAATCTCCCTCTGATTAGTTATTAAAATGGAAATATGGAAATATGTGTGCGTTCAAATCCAAATAACATATATATATACAGGGTGGGCCATTTATATGGATACACCTTAATAAAATGGGAATGGTTGGTGATATTAACTTCCTGTTTGTGGCACATTAGTATATGTGAGGGGGGAAACTTTTCAAGATGGGTGGGGACCATGGTGGCCATTTTGAAGTCGGCCATTTTGAATCCAACTTTTGTTTTTTCAATAGGAAGAGGGTCATGTGACACATCAAACTTATTGGGAATTTCACAAGAAAAACAATGGTGTGCTTGGTTTTAACGTAACTTTATTCTTTCATGAGTTATTTACAAGTTTCTGACCACTTATAAAATGTGTTCAATGTGCTGCCCATTGTGTTGGATTGTCAATGCAACCCTCTTCTCCCACTCTTCACACACTGATAGCAACATCGCAGGAGGAGGTACCGCCATTCCTCCAAAGCCTACTTGATGGCCAGCAATTCCTTATCACCGACATCATAGTTCCAGCAAGATGGTGCACCACCACATTATGGGTGTCAGGTCCGAGCATTCCTAGATGAACAGTTTCCTGGAAAGTGGATTGGTCGTCGTGGGCCAGTTGAATGGCCCCCAAGGTCTCCCGATCTGACCCCCTTAGACTTTTATCTTTGGGGTCATCTGAAGGCAATTGTCTATGCTGTGAAGATACGAGATGTGCAGCACCTGAAATTACGGATACTGGAAGCCTGTGCTAGCATTTCTCCTGCGGTGTTGCTATCAGTGCGTGCATATACTAATGTGCCACAAACAGGAAGTTAATATCACCAACCATTCCCATTTTATTAAGGTGTATCCATATAAATGGCCCACCCTGTATATATACAACAGAATAATTTCCAATATGGGTTTACTAATGTAAATGTTTTGGCAGGGCACAGTCCCCTTTTCTCAACTTTTATTTCTTTCTTTTCACCTTGAAAATACCTCATGTTGCAAATCCTGCACCTTCTGCTTGCACCATAGTCTATACACCTTCTTCATGGATTGCATCTGGGGCAATATCCACATAAGTGGCCCACTTCTACATTATGGGGTAGATTTGCTAAAGGCAAATAAACTGTGCACTTTGCACGTGCAGTTGCGCTAGAGCTTAGTAAATAAGGGGAGACCCTGCTGACTTTCAACATCCAATCATGTGCAAGCAAAAATACTGTTCTTTTATTTTCCTTGCGTGTGATTGGTTATTCTATATGTAAAGTGAGGCTTCATCTCATTTACTAAGCTCCGGAGCAGCTGAACTTTCAATGTGCACAGTCCATTTGCCTTTAGTAAATCCATATATATATATATATATATATATATATATATATATATATATATATATGTTATTTAACAGATTAATAAACAGCTACAATCATTTTTCTGAATATAGGTTCTATTTTTTAAATTTATTTTTATTTATATATTTATACAATATATGTATAAAAAAAAGTACATAAAACGGCATCTCCTAAAGGAATCTACAACCATCCATTGTGTGGCATGCGGCTCTTTCCCTTTGTGCCCATGAGCCCAGTTAATATAAAAATGTTCCACTAATGAACTCCTGATGAAGTGGATCTTTATCCAGGAAACGCGTTGAGTATGTGGGGGAGCCAAAATTATAGATGTACTACCAATCACACGGGAAACAGAAGCATGCATGACCCATGCTGAATATCAAACCCATTGTTGGGCAAGGTGAACATATGGTTGACATTATTTTAACATATATTTGCTGTCATTGTCTTTTTCTAAATAATTATTTTGTAATAAATTCATTTTTATTGAAACTGTGGTACTGCCAGGGGAGGGCTGGCAGCCTTAGGCCTGGGGGGCAAGCCCAGTCAAGTGGCCCATGCCCACCTGGTTTTAGAATGGATATTGATTTTATGAAACAAGACAAATATGATACAATGTGGTAACATAATTTAATGTTAATAGCAACAAAGGAGGTTTAACAAAAATATGCATCAATGCAGCTCATCAGTACCCACCAATGCAGCCTCACCAGTGCCCACCCAATGGCCCTGGGTGCCCCCCCTTTGCCTGCAGTTAGTTGGTGGCTGCGCCCCTGGGCCCTGCTTCTTTCCTCCCCAAGAAGAAAAAAGTGTGAGCGGGCAGCAACCATTGGCCATTTTGAATGTAAGTTAGGGTGGCCTGGGGGGCAATTGCCACCCTACCCCCTGGCCCAGCCCTCCCCTGGGTACTGCCTATAAAATCCTGCCATAGATAGAGGTTTCACCCCCAAAAGTTGTTTTATCTACAACCCCTTGTCTCTCTTTTCTCACTCTCTTTACCCTTTTCACTCTCTCTTTCTCTCTCTCTCTCTCTCTCTCTCTCTCTCTCTAGTTCTCATTCTCTTTCTCTCTCTCTAGTTCTCATTCTCTTTCTCTCTTCATCTCTCTCTCTCTCTCTATATATATATACATATATCTGTATATATATATATTGTGTACAGTGTGTTATATATATATATGTCTATATACATATATATATATCTCTCTCT
>BLSH010549819.1:667905-683021 GCA_018402905.1 Glandirana rugosa | reverse complement strand
TAAGTTGCATTACTGAAATAAATGAATTCTAATTTTTCGAGTATCGCCTGTATGCAGCGCTTAAAAACAGTCCTGATAGCCAACTGGAAACATCAGGATGATACATAGAAAAAGTCCATAAAGTGCATCAAATCCATATAGGTGCAGGCAGGAACCCTCCCCAAAGCCCAAAGGTGGGGGGGGGGGGGGGTTGAAAAGGCCTCTTATCCCAACTCTTGAATCAATTCACTAGAATATGGTCAAATAAGCTTTTTGGCAATAGACCTTGATGTATGCACAGATCTCCAATAGAGGAGGGGAAATCTCAGACCCAAACTTTAACACCGGCAATAACGCTGGGACAGATCTCTTCAGTGTATCATTAAAGGCAAATAGAAACACCTCATTGCTCAGTATTAGTGGCAAAGAATGTTCAATTCTATTGAAATGTTAGGGTACTCTCAATGTTGCAGGGAGCATATCACATATAGCAAAAACAACCATGGATGCTTCCGACCATCACACACCGACACACAGCACAGCGGCAGGGCGTGACGTGGGGTATGGGTCTATTGCCGAAAAGCTTATTTGACCATATTCTAGCGAATTGGTCCAACAGTTGAGGTAAGAGGCCCTTTCAACCCCACCCCCCCTCTTTTGGTGATGGTTCCTTCCTGCACCTGCATGGATTTGATGCACTTTTTTCTATCTATCATCCTGATGTTTCCAGTTGGCTATCAGGAATGTTTCTAAGTGCTGCATATATGTTTTTAATGTCTATATGTTCTTGCCATGAATTTGTGCTAGCTGCTTATATTTTATTATCTTTTTCGCACGTATTTTGTATTTTGTTTCTCTATGGCTAGAATTACTGCCCTCGATCTGACGTTTGCGGTAATACCTCACATGTATGGTGCAATTGCTGTTTACATATGACACGAGACCGACGCTTGCATTCACCTTTGCACGCATGCACAAGTGGAGAGGGGTACATTTTTTTTTTTTAATTATTCATTTTGCTTTTTAATTTATTTTTACACTGTCCCTTTCTTTTTTTTTAAATCATTTTTATCATTATCACAGGGAATTTAAATATCCCCTATGATAAAAATAGGTAGTGTTGCATATATTTTTTTTTTATTTGGGGTCTATTAGACTCTAGATTTCTTCTCAGCCCTTAAAGCATCTGACAAAACCAAGATGTGTGTGTGATCAAATACTTCCCCAATTTCCGAATGGCGCTGTTTATATCCGGCAAAACTGAAGTCATGAAAGGCTCATCCAGTTTCTTAGGCCATAGAGATGATTGGAGCCATTCTAGTCTTCCATCAGCTCTATGGTCAGCTGGTGGAATCACCGGCTGCATTCTAGCGTTCCCCGGTGGGACAGGAGAGCGTGAGAAAACTACTCAAAGACCAGCAACATACTAGTATGTCGCTGGTCCTTATTGGGCATATGTTCTAATGTTCTTTTTTATCATGCTGCCTGTGGGTTAAATGAAAAAAAAAGAATCAATCGGTGCGTATGCCCACCATTAGAAAACCGCCTTTCATCTACCCACTTTTAATGATGGGCATAGTGCCATTCTAAAAATATATACCGGAGCATCCACTGCCCCTATGCTCCAGTATATATGCTCTTTTTTTAACTGTGGTGGTAAGAACACCTCCAACAGCGCTGGAGTCACTGATTTACGTATGGTGGGAGCAAACGCCGTTACTGTCACCGTATATAAATCAGTGCTGCAGCTGAATGGCTTACCTGAAAATGAAAAATCGATTAACAAAACACAGTACACAGTAACATAAAAAAATACCTGCAAAGAAAAAATTATAAAACACAGTAACAATAAAACATGACAGATAAACAGTAACATATAAAAAAATGACATACAGTACCTACAAAGAAAACATGATAAAAAAGAGACAAAAGAACAAGAAACTGACAACTGTTTTTGGCTTTTTTATTTTATATTTTTTTATATCATTTTTTATTTTTTGTGGTTTTAAAAGATCTTTATTATTATTGTTTTTTTTTTGGTATGCTTTTTTTTTAACTGTTTCCACCTGAATTCCAGGTTGGCCAGTGAATGGGGGAAGTACGGGCGCTGAATCAGTGGTGGGTTTCCAATCAGGATTAGCGTATTCACCGGGAAAGGCACTATGGGCTCTGTGGGCCTATCTTTGTCTTCTTCGTGGCTGCGGGACATTACTTGTGATAGCCACATCAGCTTGAACTGCACTTATGGGACTCGCCATGTCACCAAGTGTTACTGCAGTGCTTGTTGTACGACCAGGGTGTACAAGGTCGCTGGTGCTTGCCAGTTCACCAGAAGGATGGCCGGCGCTAGTACTGGCTCTCTTCTCGATATGAGAGGCCTGCAGTTCTTGCACCTCAACAACAGCAGAATGGGATTGGGTACGCCTGACCATAGCAGGGACCACAACTCCGTCGTCAGAGCTATCTGACAGGGTGCGTCTATGGGTTTGTATGCTGAGCCTGAATCTGACAGTGAGACTCCCCATCGCTCTCATCTGTCATGCTCAGCATCCCGTAGGCCTCTTCACTAGTGTACCTTGGATCTGACATGTTGGACTCTAAATTTATCGGTACACTAGTGTGACTCACAGGCAAAAATGCGCACCTGGTTGTCAGAGTCTGCTTCAAATCACTACCAAAATCACTGTCAGTGTTCGCAGGGAACAGGCGTGAGCTCTGCGAACACTGCAGATATGTGTGATGTGTTTTGTAAGTGTCAGTGATCTATTAGATACTGCACTTGGGTGGGCTGGGCTGGGTGAAGGGGCTAGACGCAGGTGCTACAGGTATCTGGGCTGATCCCGATAACACCGTGTTTTTTAGAACACTAATCTACTGGGGATGCTAATCTAGATCTGATCAGATAACAAATATTGATCTGTTCAGATACTATACTACTAACTGACCTATCTAGTGTATGTGTGTCAGAGTACCTGACTAATCTGACCCTGCTGGGTGCTGGGGACTGACCCCCCTGAGGTCACCGCCGGGCAATCAGGGGGTTAAAGGTGTATATATATATATATATATATATATATATATATATACGGTGAGTACCCCGATGAAAAAAAAAAAACTACCTAACTAAGAGCGTCACTCGTGACACTTATACGGTGATCACAGGTGACAGGGGGCAATCAAGGGGTTAAAACCTTTATTAGGGGGGCACCTGTACCTACCTGGGCCTACTACTACCTACCCTAACACTGTTTAGTGTCACAAGTACAGTGATCAGTGAAAGATCTGATCGCTGTACTCAGTGGTAGGGGGTAACAGGAGTGAAGGGGTTAACTGGGGGGGGGGGGCGATCAGGGGGGTGAAAAGTGTGCCTATGTGTACTGGTGCCAGTGGACTGTTGTGCACTCACATTTTTGATGTCCTCTCTCCCTCGCTGGAACCGAAAGGACTCCAGGAGGGAAGGTGATATCACTTCCTCTGCCTCTGTTTACATTACAGAGGCAGAGGAGGCATTTAATTCGCCAGGACCATCAGCAGGTCCAGACCAAAATTCATTGGTCTGTGCCTGTAGATTGATCGGTTCTGAAGCGAACCCGATCGTCGTGATCGCGCCCCCTAGCCGTGGCCGCGGCCGCGAGTGCCATCCATAAACGGCGATCTGCGTACAGCTGCCACTTTGCAGTAGTAAATGTACACAAGGAGTACGGCAACTGGTTAACCATTTGCCGACCACCCACCGTCATTATACGCCAGCAGATCGGCTCTCCTGCCCGAACCGTCATAGCTGTACGGTGGTCTGTGCATGAGAGATAGCAGGCGTGCTCGATTTCCGTCAGGGACCAGGGTGTACAGAGGCAGAACAGGGATCTGCCTATGTAAACAAGGTGGATCCCCATTCTACCAGAGGACATATCAGAGATCTTCTGTTCCCAGTCATCAGGAACAGTGATCTCTGTCATGTCCCTGGCAGCCCATCCCCCCTACAGTTAGAACGCTCCCAGGGAACACAGTTAACTCCTTGATCGACCCCTAGTGTTAACCAGTGTCATTTATACATTAATCAGTGCATTTTTTTTAGCACTGATCAATGTAATAATGTCACTGGTCCCCAAAAAGTGTCATTTGGGGTCAGATTTGTCCTTCGCAATGTCGCAGTCCCGCAGATCGCTGCCATTACCAGTAAAAACAATAAAAAATTAAATAAAAGTCCCTAAATCTAACCCGTGGTTTGTAAACGCGATAACTTTTGCGCAAACCAATCAATATACGCCTATTGCGATTTTTTTTTAACCAAAAATATGTAGAAGAATATATATTGGCCTAAACTGAGGAATGCATTTTTTTATGTAACCAATCAATATACGCCTATTGCGATTTTTTTTTAACCAAAAATATCTAGAAGAATATATATTGGCCTAAACTGAGGAATGCATTTTTTTATGTAACCAATGCCTCTTTGGGGGTTGCTGAATGGTGTGGTTCACCTGATCACACTGCCCTCAGTCACACTTTTTACTCACATCCAGAGGCACAGAACAGGCTGGTACTTTGTTTTCGTGTTTTTATTAGGGGATTGAACTCGGATGGGGTAGGGATGATTATGGGATGCACAAGGATCAACAGTTCCTTACACCGGGACCTCTATATACAACACTGTATGTACACTTCTCCTTCTTCACTCCAGCACTGACACTTGCTGCACGTTTCACTCCTTGTTCCTCTCTCCCTCCTCTCACTTGGTTCCGGCCTAGCTAGCACATGGTGAGGCCTGCTATAGTTGAAGCAGGACCACTGGACCGCCCATTACAGGCAGGGACTACTGGCCCCCAAGGTGTAGAAAGTACATGTGTGCTATGTAGTACGATGGACTGCAACTCCCAGCCCATCCTCTACCAGGCCCTGCCAGATTCTCCGGCTGCAATGGCCTTCTCCACTGCCACAGTGACACCACAGTCCCAAACTGGCTCTTGCATCCTTCCCAGACTGTCTCTCACCCCAATCTGCTCCGCCATGTCTCCTCCAGTTCCCCAGGAAGGCTCACTGTCGCTCACTGACTCCTGACACCTGTGGTTCCTCTCCTGAAGAGCTTTCTGATAGTGCCCTCTCCTGTTGTCCTTTCCGTTCTGCCTTGTGCCTCTCCACCAAGATCTCGCTCCTCCTTGCCACACCTGAGCACTCCAGGCCCGAGGTAACCCCCCCCCCCCCCAGATTGGGAGCTCCCCCTAGGCCGCAACAGCCTCCACACTATCTTATCTTCAGAACTTCCACCAGAACTCTCCTTCCATACTGGGCTGACCCTGGGTATTTGAGAAGGCCTGTCCCCTGCCAATCCAGGTTGGGCATTGGTCAGGGGTCCTCAGAATACCCCAGATGGCTACACCTCCCCTCCCACCTCTCTTTCCAGAAGACACCAGGACCTCGAAAGCAGTGGGAGGCCCTGATGACACCACCCATGAATCACCCAGCCCTACCCTGAGACACTCCCACCCCAGAATCAAAACAATCAGGCCTGCTCTCAGTCAGGCCTGACCAAATTTGCTCAACCTAAACAAAAATCTCACACTAAGCACCTACTTAAAGTAGAGGGCGCTATATTTATATTTTCATTGGATATGTGTAGCCAATGGCCCCCTTAGGGGTGGCTGGTTGATCTGGTTCATCTGCTCACAACAGCCCTCAGTCACACTCCTACTGGCATCCGCAGTCAGAAAACAGGCTTGTTCTTTGTTTTTGTTGTTTTTATCTGGTTATTGAACTTGGATAGGGATTGGGATTGTTATGGGATGCCCAACGGTCAAACAGTTCTGTACATGGGACCAGTATATACACTATCCAGTATATACAATTTCTCCACTTCACTCCAGCACTCTTCTTACTTCACTGCAAACTCCTAGTTCCTCTCGCCTGCACACTTCTTACTTCCACTGCCTCCAAACTTGCACGGCCTAGCTAGCACATGTGAGACCTGATGTAGATTTATCAGGCCTCTGGTTCCCCTTGTGTAGCAAAGTCATTTAGTTGGTGCTAGCTAGCCAGCGATGGACAACTCCCAGCCCATCCGCACACTGTCCATGACACCAGACCCCAATCTCCTCCATCACCTTCTTCAGACTGTCTTCTTCCCAATCTGTCTTGTGAATCTACTCCCTTGGGCTGTGTCACTAACTGTTACTTAGTTATGTAGTTCCTCCCGGAGATCTCTCTATAGTGTTCTCACTCCTGCTGCTCTGATCCGCTTATTCTTGTGCCTCTCCTCCAGGACCTCTCTCTCCTCCTGGCTGCACCCAAGCTCTCCCAGGCCGAGGTCACCCCCCCCCCCAGACAAGGGGCTCCCCCAGCCCTGACAGCTTCCACACTACATCTCCGTCACTTCCACCCAAACTTCTCCTCCTCCCACTAGTCAGGCCACAGTATTTAAGGAGGCCTGCCCCCTGCCAATCCAGGTTGGGTATTGGTCAAGGCTCCTTAATATAGTTCAGAAAGCCCCACTTCCTCTTCCCATCCCCTTTTCCAGAACTTTTCTGAAGAAGAGGCGAGGGGTTACCAAGGGGAGTTGCTTCCTGCAGTCTGCAGTCCTCCCTAGGCCACTCCCCTTCCCAGAATCAAAACAATCAGGTCTGACTAAATTTACCTACTCTCAACAAAGAACCTATCTCTAAGCACCTACCTATGGTAGAGGGCGCTACATATGTATTATAGCGGAAAGTAAAAAATATATATATATTTTTCAAAATGTTACTCTTTTTTTGTTTATAGCGCAAAAAATAAAAACCGCAGAGCAGATAAAATACCACCAAAAGAAAGCTCTATTTCTGGGGAAAAAAGGACGTAAATTTTGTTAGGGTATAACATCGTACGACCATGCAATTGTCAGTTAAAGCGACGCAGTGCTTTGTTGCAAAAAATGGCCTGGTCAGGAAGTGGGTAAATCCTTCCGGGGCTGAAGTGGTTAAAGGCTAATTCCACCTTTTGCAACAAATTAAAAAAGTACCCACATTGAATTAAAAAATGTGCATTTATTCATTTTATTTGCATTGGAGCCTACAAAGCATTGCAATTGTAATTCAATCAGTGGATTGTGGGTGCAGTCACCCAGGCTCCGCAGAGAGGGGGGCGCCAAAGCGCTCCTCTTCTTGTGTGTGTGTCACACTGCACTCGCTTTGCTCTGAGCAGGGCCAGCAGCAGCTCTACTAATAGCGCACATTAGTCGGGAGCGCCAGTGTTCTGCCGAGATGAGCCACTCTGCGAGATTACATTCCGCCTATTGTACATTCTGACACGCTGAACACATCCACTGTATATCCCGGCGTAGGAGGAGAAAGAAGGAGGGAGGCTAGGTCTGCCCCACTATCTCCCCATGTCAGCCCCAGAGCCCGCCCACAACCCCCGCGTGCAGCCAATCTGTGCCTGGGAAGATAGTGTGGGTGGGAGATTTCAAAGCAACCATTGCTCCTGTTCTGATGTCTCCTGAGCCTCAATGCAACCTCCGGTGAGTGATCTCTCCCCTCTCTCTTCCTGAAATGTGCCTTATTCTTCCTGCCTTCCATGTGCCAATCTTCCTGCCTTCCACATGCCAGTCTTCTGTGTACCAGTCTTCCTGCCTTCCATGTGCCAGTCTTCCTGCCTTCCATGTGCCAGTCTGCCTGCCTTCCATGTGCCAGTCTTCCTGCCTTCCATGTACCAGTCTTCCTGCCTCCTGCCTTCCATGTACCAGTCTTCCTGCCTTCCATGTACCAGTCTTCCTGCCTTCCATGTACCAGTCTTCCTGCCTTCCATGTGCCAGTCTTCCTGCCTTCCATGTGCCAGTCTGCCTGCCTTCCATGTGCCAGTCTTCCTGCCTTCCATGTACCAGTCTTCCTGCCTTCCATGTACCAGTCTTCCTGCCTTCCACATGCCAGTCTTTATGCCTTCCCCATATCAGTCTTCCTGCCTTCCATGTACCACAGTCTTCCTGCCTTCCACGTGCTAGTCTTCCTGCCTTCCATATACCACAGTCTTCCTGCCTTCCACGTGCTATAGTCTTCCTACCTTCCACATGCCAGTCTTCCTAACTTCCATGTGCCATAGTGATCCTTCCTGCCTTCCATGTGCCATAGTAATTCTTCCTGCATTCCATGTACCATAGTGATCATTTCCTCTCTCTCTGCCTAAGGATTGGTTCAAACTGCAGAACTATCTTCCTGAAGTTTCCCTCATTCTCAAGTTCAAAAATTGTGAATGTAGTGAAATTGAATCAGTGTGATGTGTATCATCAAGCTCCTTGACAGTAGGGGATCGTTGCCACTCTGTATAATCCAGGAGCACTGGCAGGCTGCAATTGGTGGGCACTGACAGGCTGCAATTGGTGGGCACTGGTAGGCTGCCTTTGATGGACATTAATGAGGCTGCATTTGGTGGGCAAGGCGGCATTTGGTGGGCACTGGTAGGCTGCGTTTGATGAACACTGCATTGGTAGGCTGCATTTGGTGGGCACTGATAAGGCTGCATTTGCTGGGCACTGATAAGGCTGCATTTACTGGGCTATGGTAGGCTGCATTTGATGCATTGATCTCTTGTATCATGTCCGCAGTCTCTGACCATCTCTTGTAACAGGCCTGCAGCCTCTGACCATTTTTTGCACCATGTCCGCAGTCTCTGACTGTCTCTTGTATCATGTCCGCAGTCTCTGACCATCTCTTGTATCATGTCCGCAGTCTCTGACCGTCTCTTGTATCATGTCCGCAGTCTCTGACGTCTCTTGTATCATGTCCGCAGTCTCTGACCGTCTCTTGTATCATGTCCACAGTCTCTGACCGTCTCTTGTATCACGTCTGCAGTCTCTGACCGTCTCTTGTATCATGTCCGCAGTCTCTGACCGTCTCCTGTATCATGTCTGCAGTATGTCTAGGGGCTCTCTCTAACAGAAGCCCACTTTGTGTCCATTAGAGAGATTCCCTCCAGGTCCCATTAGAGTACTCTCTTCCTGTATTTTGTTTATTGTTAAGAAATCGTGGGAGGATCCCAAGGTAACAAAGAATCCTTAGGGGAGCATCTCTGTGTTTGAGTCATTGCCATAGAAATATTTGTAAAGGGGAGGAGTTAGTAAGATGACCACGCCCATGTGGGGGCGCCAGAAATATTTTGCACCCAGGCGTCTGTGACCCTAGAATCGGCCCTGGGTGCAGTGCACAGGCTCCTGCAGATTGTTCCTTCAGTCTAGATCTGTACTAAATTAACCTTCAGTTACTGGGCTTGAGGATGTTATTAATGGAGTAAAAGTGCAGTGGTGTCATCCCACTTGTGCTCCATTGAGATCTGTAAGTCCATGTGGCAGATTTAAAGTGTCTCCATTTACAGATCTATGTGAATGGAGAACAGGAGCCTGCAGAAAGAAGAACACCTGGATTCAGTATGGGGAGGGCCTTTGAGGATAGGGAAATGTTTTTTGAAGCATGTGATTAGAGCCAGAGGCTCTAATGGGTTTCAAAAAAGGGTGGGTTCCTGCGCCTGAAGCCCACCCAGTTGTGTGACTATAACGAATAAATATTCGTTATCGCCAAACTGATTCTCCTCCTGGCCAATCAGGGAACAGGTCTGAGACCCGTCACTCGATTGGCTGAAAGGGCAGGTGATCCTATTGGACGCCTAGGAGGAGGGGAGGAGATGCACAACCGCCGAGATGGAGAAATGGAGGAGATGCCCGCTGCCCACTGCCGATGCTGCTGCCCGATCTCACTGCCGATGCCCGATCCTGCTACCGATGCGTGATCCCGCTGCAGATGCCCAATCCTACTGCCGATGCTGCTGCCAAATCCCACTGCCGATGCCCGACCCTGCTGCCAATGCCTGTTATTCTCTACCTAGGTGGGGTAAGAAAGCGTGTGGGCGGGGGGTTTGGGGGTTTGGAGGGTTTGAGGTTCCGGCGTAGGTGGGGGGGAGGTGGTTGTTTGGCGCCCCCCAAAAAAAGACCACCAGCCGCCACTGTCTAGCGCACAGGGCAAGTATGCAGAACTGTGCCCCTCCCCCACTTTTAATGCATGTTGTAGAATGGGTTTTTCTGCACTGTGTCCATTCTCTGCCCTTTCTTCCCTGTGCTCAGGGCAGCTGTCCCTCCTGCTCACCCCTTGTCCCGGCCCTGTATGTGGGCAAACGACACACCCCTGCCAGGACTCCAGTTACACAGACCCCAGAGAATTAAAATGCAAAAAATTATTGGTTAAGCCCACAAGAGATTTTTTTTTTTTTTTTCAACACAAATACTCCTTTACACTTATTTTTCAGAATAACAAATGCAATAATTTGGAAATTGGACGAAGCTTTTAGTGAAGTATAAGAAGTATAAGTGAAGTATAAGACCTTTGGTAAATAGTACATTTTGTAATGCTAAACTCCAGGCTTCCCCGTGGTGATGTCAGCAAAAGGGGATCATTGGGAATAGTCCAGTGCAGGTGAATCTACTGTATATCATTGGAGTACTGGCCTCCTACACCCAGAAACAGTACCGGTGAGGGACCCAGATGGTGAACTTAGGTGAGTAAAAATTCTTTAGTTTAGAAGGTTAGAAAAACAGTTGGATTGTTGCCCAAAGAAGGGCTATGTATTTAGACCAAAAAGAAGGAAACCGGAGGAGGAAATTGGAACAGAGGGATTTGATTTTATTCCAAATGAGGGACAGGCTGGTACTATGCAGTAGAGAGAGGAATATTTTGGAGGCTATTGCTGACATCTCTATACTCTAAACATACTAGCCTTAAAATAACTCATGCAGTATTTCTTTCAAAAGTAGTCAAGTCTCTTAAAACATGCCTTGTTTCACAAATGTGTTACATTTTTCTTTTTTTGTGATGTTTAGCACTTCTTTGATTTTTGTTGTGTTATCTCAGTGTGCCTGAATGATCTTCCTCTGGTACAATGTTACAAACTTTTTACATTCCTGAGTAGGGATGGGCCGAGCACCCTCCCCCCCCCTTTGGTTCGCACCAGAACTTGCAAACAGGCTAAAAATGTGTGCAAACACGCAAACGCTGTTAAAATCAATGGGTTTCGAACATGAAAAATCAAAATAGCTAATTTTAAAGGTATATATGCAAGTCATTGCTCTAAAAGGTGTATGGGACATCTGGGTCCTGCCCTAGGGGACATGTAGCAATGCAAAAAAAAGGTTTTTAATCAATTGTTTTTTCAGGAGCAGTGATTTTAATAATGCTTAAAGTGAAACAATAAAAATGAAATATTCCTTCAAATATCTTGCCTGGTGGTCCCCTTAGTCTGCCTGTAAAAGGGCACGCCTCTGTGATGTTTAGAACAGTGCCAGAGCAAAATTACATTTCCGAAGGAAAAATTGTCATTTATTATGGTGGCTGTAATGTATTGCTGGTTCCCGGCAATATAGATAAAATCACTGAAAAAGCATTGTTGATGGGGAGAAGGGCTTCATCCCCACAACCCTTGCTGGTGGTTGTGGGGGCCTTTAATAAGGGGGCACCCAGATCCCGATCCCCCCATGTGAATAGGTATGGGGTACATTGTACCCCTACCCATTCACCAAAAAAGGAGTAAAGTAGTACAAAAAACAAGAGGCAGTTTTTGACAAGTAAGAAGGCCGACCATTGGTCGGCCTGTATTTGTAGGAGGAGTCTGGCATATTTAAGCCAGCCTCCCCCTACCTATAAGACGGCTAATTCGCTTGGCAGGCGGATCCTCGTGCTCGTATCGTCACTTCCGGTTCCGGCTTTCTGACAGGCAATCGCGTTTTGTTTTACGATTGACATCAAGGTTCGCATCCGCCGGAGGAGAGGGTAAGCCAGGCTGGGGAGCCTCGCACGCGGCAGGTCCCCCCGGTCACGATACTATTACTCAGGCTTCAGGGGAGGGGGCACGAGCGCAACGGCGCAGCGGCGGGTCGGCCGTACACCAGGCCCCGCCAGGTCGCTCCTGTTCCTTTCCCCAACACAAGGGAAGTTTTCTCTGGTCACGTGGCCGCCGCACAGGCGTGCGGGGGGGGGTTCATCGGCTGGCGGGGGGGGTCTGACGGCACGACAGTCGCAAGGGGAGTCTGGGACGGTGGTCATCACAGCCTCCCAGGCAGCAGGCTGGGCCTTGGTTCCTCCGCTGTTCCATCATAAAAAAAAAATATATATATATATATAAGAATAAAGGAGCAATGGAATTATATACACATCCATGCACATGCCGCAAGAGGTGGTACCATGCATTTCCCTTCCAGGTCACAGGTACAGTGGTCGCCCCCGGTGACCTGACAGTATTGCAGGTACTTCACGAGGGCACCACGATCACTAGGGGTCATTCCATACTCAGATCACTTTCATGTTTCTCATTCATTTTGCGGTCTTTGCCACGTCAAAAAAAAAAAAAAGAGGGGGGGTTTCGGGGTGTCTCCACAGGCAGCATTTCAGGGTTCTTGTCATTTCACCCAGGTCCAATGTCATTTCTTTAAAAAAAAAAAAAAAGATAAAGGGGGGGGGGTTCATATTTCCACAAATTCGACCATTCAATACGTATTCCACTCCGCTACGTTATCATTTCTTGGGCATTTCATTCTTCGGTAGGGTTGGGCATTTCATCACTACATTTCTGGGTTGGCCTTTCTGCTCACCATCCGAGCCACCAAGAAGGGCCTCCCACACAGGCATACATTTCATAACCACGTATGTTGCCTCGAGAGGCTATCATCCTGTCGTCCATCTCAGGGCAATATAAAATATAAAATACAAAAAAAAAAAAAAGGGAAAAGGGGGAAAGAATGTTATAACATTTCTCACGGAGCGATCATGCGATTTGGTATACATTTCTCGGTCATTTCATTTCTCGCAGCAGGAGGGGCATTTCGCTACATTTCTACTATTGTTCTTTCCTTTTTTGTTTTTTCCAAACAGTCATAAAGTTTGGCTCCACGGTCCGCATCCGTACCACGGTCTAGTAGGGGTGGTTCAGGTTAGGACGCATTGTTTCTCATCTCTTCAGGTTAGTATACTAGGTAGGCTTTCTCCGGTACAGGTTCAGGGGTTATCGAAAAGGGGGGGAGAGGGCGACGGAGGGCATTTCGGTTGTCTCTTCGCCCAGCTGGGCCACGGAGAAGGACAGCATATATAAAAAAAAAATAAAATTTGGGGGGACCAGTTGCTCGTTTTCAGGGCAGGGGATTCATTTCATTCCGCCTCCATGCCCACGTTGGGCCACGCTGGAGGGCAGGACTCATTTCTCGTATGATCGCATTTCTCTACCCAGTCTGGTTGTAGCATATTCTTTTTCTCAGTGTGGTCGCACGGTCGAACAGTAAGGCAGGAAGGTCGTTAGGCGCACTAGGGGTCTCGGATAAAGAGGTAAGGCTATAGGGCTGGTCAAGGTCCCTCAGTGATACATGATCAAATAGGCGATTCAGTACGTACTTTCTTTTCCCAAAGCAGGATCAAGTCTTTGAAGGTGGCCTTGGTCGTTCAGTTACGCACAGGTCAGTATGTTCCGTTTTTCTCAGGGGCGGTCAGAGGGGCGGCTCACAATCCATTCTGGGTCAGGCACCTTCACTTAGGCTGTGGGTCCACTTCTGGTGAGTCCACGTCACGTCCCAACATGCAGGGGCATGCCATTTCACAGTATCACCAGGGTGTGGATCAGGTCACGGGCACCGGGTGACGGACATTCGGTCACGGGGCACAACTTCATCAAGCTCTCTCTTGCTTATCAGGTCATGTCTCAGGCAGAAGACATCGGGGAATTCCCATCAGTACCTCCGTCACCAGCCAGGAGCTCAGCCCAGGGAGGATCACCATCCCTCAGGACATGGACAGTTCCTAGGTTGATGGCGGAACTGCAGCGCAGAGGCATCCCTTATCCAGCGTCGGCGCGGAAAGCAGAATTGTTCAGACTTTTATTTCCACCAGCCTCTGGTTCTGACTCAGAACAGGTCACTTTACGTTCAGTGGCCTTGTCGCTTGCGCAGATACATTCTACCTCGGACTCCCTCTTGTCATCCGGGCTGGAGCTCAGGTCCAGAGTAGAGGCACTGGAAAACCGGGTCGTTCTTGCTCCACCGGGGCCGGGGCAGCCCAGTCTCCCCCCCGCCCCTCCTGAGGAGGGCAGTCCAGCTATTGCCATCCCAGGGACGGCAGGTAATAGTTCAGGGGCTCCTGCATTAACTCCAGCCCATTTTGTTCCAAGTAATCTGAGGAAAGACATCTTGGAAGGCAAGGATGTCAACCTGGCCTCCCTGCTAATTGCAGCACATGACGTGGCCGACAACAGGTCTTACGCCTGCGGGGACGTGTCAGTTGTGGTCAAAACTAGGGACCACAGACTAAATCGTAAACTGTCCATCCCTGAATTCGTGCTTGCTTTTAGCACGTTCAGAGACGTTATCTGTTCAGCCCAGCCCAACAGGAGGGAAGAGTTGGACCTCTACCTCTACGCGGTGGTGGAATTGGGGCACAAGTATGGTGGGTCCGCGTTCTATGACTATCACCGGTCCTTTTCGGCCAAAGCTGCAGCCATAGTTGCACAGCACCACGTCACCATTTCTTGGGGAGCGGTGGACACGGAGCTCTTCTGCAGGCATTTTGCGGGACTCGGAGCTCCTGTTTGCGGTACCTGTCAGTCATCTACGCACACCACATACTGGTGTCCCAACATAGAACCAGCTACCACATCCGGTATCTGCAGGCCAGGCTCGAGTTTTTCCCCCGCACCAGCTACCAGTGACCCTCGGGACAAGCTGGGCCGGCCCATTCGGTTTTTGGGGAGGTCACAAATTTGTAACAATTTTAATCAAGGCTCCTGTAATTATAACCAATGCAGATTGCTACATGTATGCTCAGATTGCTTCAGGGCCCACCCCAAATCTGCGTGTTTGTCAAAACAGTCTAAGGGGTCCTGACTAAGCCAATTGGACGTAGGACACCTAGAACAACGCTTGGTAGGTCATCCTTCTGAGGCAACCGTCGCATTTCTGGTCGAGGGTTTTTTAGGGGGTTTCCACACAGGGCTTATCACCTTGCCCCAGAGTTTGTTTGAATGCAGAAATCTATTGGCAGCCACGGCGCATTCAGAAGCCGTGGATCACCTGCTTCAAGACGAGCTTTCCAAAGGATTCATCATTGGCCCATTTTCTTCCCCCCGTTTGATACATGGAGAGTCAGCCCCATTGG
>BLSH010549819.1:627919-638195 GCA_018402905.1 Glandirana rugosa | reverse complement strand
TTTGTAAGACGTTTAGTGGACCCTCACAAGATATCACTAGAGAATTACCCACTACCAATTTGGAAACCAAGCCAGTCAGAAGGTATCGGTATGAACCTTACTATGATTTTTTTTTATATGATGAAATTGTTTCACGTACAAGTGAAGTATGGTACTTACAAGTACTGACTTAAACATGTAACTTTTACAGAAGTCGAGAGAAGTCAAGACATATTCGTATTACAGGGAACGCGTCCTAACTCATAAGTTTGACTTTTAATGGAATGGAATAAATGATTCGGTTAGTAACCATCACCCATTAAGAGATCACTATAGAACACTCCCAGGTGATTTGCAGAATGTTTATAGGGAAACACTTCTCAGACAGTGTGGAGCTGACTTGTGGATAAAATGCTTGCCTTTTAACAACCAAGTTGTGGTGAAGTGGGCTAAAAGCCCTTTGCTAAACCAGTGTGAGGCATTGTAAAACCTTCTGAAAATCAAACAGATCTGAATGGTTCACTTCTTTCACAAATCCAGAAAACAAGGGGTTTATTCCTCAATTTAGGATTGAGAGTTGAGCCATGCAAATCATTCCTTTTTGATCTTGAACATTTGTGTTGCCATAACTACTAGTATAAAGCATAGACAGACCCTAATATTATGACGCTAATTATTCCAAATTGCATGAAATATGCGTTTCTACGTGCTATACTGTGCTAAGTCACAGCTGATGGCAGTTAGGGCCATCCGGGAGACAAATTTTTAAAGATTTTTGGATTGATCATATGTGGTATTGAATATAAAAAGTAAGCAGTGAGGGTATTTCAATCCAGATTGTAGTATTGCTTCTTACAAGCTGGATCCTAGTTGACTTAATGGTTGATTTACTAAAGGCATAGAGGTTGCTCATCTTGCTAAGTGGAAAAACTTAGTTAGTGAATAAGGAAAAGCTGTGGTTATATATCCAACAAGTCCTGTATTTTAATTTGCCTTGCAGATAATTAGGTATTGAAAGTGAAAGCTTCCTGTTTTTATTAGACAGTGTGAACAATCTCAACTTTTTTAGTAAATTAATGACTTATTCGTTCAGATGATAATCACTGTGTATAGGAATGACAAGGTTCTTCACTTGCACCTCACTTATAGATTCCTTTAAAGTTCTAACAGTTTGATGCTTTCTTACTCCAAGGAAAACCCCCAACAGCAGCTGCAGCTCACTTCCTGGTTGGTGTGGCGTGTGTGCCAACCTAGGGCAGAGCACACACACAGCCAGACTCTCACTACAGATCAGACTACTTCTGTGATCCCCAGCACTTTACATCAGGATATACACTGGATGAGTCCCTGAAACTGAGACGTGAGGAATTGGAGCCATTCTCTTCCCCATCCCTATCCCTTCCTCGGTTGAGTGTCCCACCAGGATTCCCACCAGGATTCAACAAATTGTACGTCTGAGGAACCCTCTGTAGTGGAACCATAAGAGACGGAAACGCCATATCTGGATAAGATATCTCCTCCTCCTCGCCATTGGATATCCATGAGAGTGACCATCAGAGTTGGATTGATCCGTGCACATATACTGCCAGAATCTGGTAAGCTTACACCTATTACCTAAAATCGTGGATTTCTGTGGATTATGTCGATTTTGTGAAATAATTGAAAGCATATAGCAAGAATAACTTTCGTCCTTATAAATATGTGAATGTCATTTTTTTGACCTCTCATTTTTTTGACCTCTCTTTGGAACTTATTCTCTCAAACACAGGCGCTGCAAATGTAAGTTGACTGCTCTTGAATGGAAACAAATTCTAAGATGCGTGATGGTAATGGATAGTAATGGTTACATCTAATTAATTAAAATCTCCCATTATAGTATTTCATGAGGTTTGGGGCTGCTCCATCAAATTTCAGAAGATATGTGACCCATGAGTAGATTTACCACTTCTAGTGGTAAAGTTTATTTTTGTGTATCTTGAGTAGTAATGTTTTATGTTGAATCACTACATTTTATGTATTTTCTTATTATTATTTGATGAGCAATAAAAACACAAAATTGAGACACTCAACAAAAATGTGAGCTCCTACACTACTGATATATATAATGGTATGAAGGGTACTGTGCTGTGCATGCTGTTCAGTTTCCTTAGTTTAAAACAGTAAGCATCATCTTACTATCAACTATGGCGTGCATCCCAGATTGACAAATTTCAGGGGCCTGCCCCTTACTCAGACTGTCTCAGGAAGGTGGCGCTAAGCACTTCCTGAAACATGTCAGTCTGAGATGCATGCCTGTCAGGAAAGCCGAGTTCATGTTCGTAATCAAGGAAATGAACATGGGCACAGAACATTCTACAGAACTCTGCGCAGAATCAGGGCTGTGCTTGCATCTACAGTGTGCTCATTAGCTTGAGCATGCATGTTTGAATCCACTTTGGCACCCAGTGGCGTATTTAAAGCACTGCAAGACTTAGGCCCCTTTCACACTTGTGTGACTTGTCCTGCGATTTTAGACTGCAAAGTCGCATGACAAGTCGTTCCCTATGATTTCCAATGACAACCATTCCTATATGTACGACTTCAAGTCATGCCGACTTCAAAGTAGTCCTTGCACTACTTTGGTCTGACTTTCATGCGAGTTGAGGTCCATAGACCTCAAGTTTGCACAGGCATTCCCTGAAATCACGTTGAAATCATATCAAAATTGCGCCTGCAAAATCACATGCCTTTAACCTCCCTGGCGGTATTCCCGAGTGAGGCTCGGGGTGGAATTTCAGTACCATTAGCGGTAACCCCGAGCCACACTCGGGATTGCATCGCTGGATCCAGGCAATGTTACTCACCTTGTCCCCTGGATCCAGCGATGTCCTCCCGCAGTGTCAGCGTGTCTGTCCTCCGCCAGATGCCTCTGTGTGCCGGGCTCCGTTCCCTGTGAGCGTCGCGTCGCACGGGAGCGGAGCCCGGCGGCAAATTCAAAAAGTGAAACTCACAGCATACATACAGTACACTGTAATCTGTAAGATTACATTACTGTATGAAATCATTTCACATCCTCTTTGTCCCTAGTGGTTTGCCCAGTGCCCTGCCTGCACTTTGATATTATATTTGTCATTCTTTCTGCCTGGAAACTTGAGAACATCCATAGCAACCAAAAAGCGTCCCTTTACGTCAAAAGTGGTTTTTGATCAGCTAGAAAATACCGATAGTAAATAAGAATCATTTGCAGAATTGAGTGATACTGATTTTTGGGGAAATTTATCATCAGACACTGAAAGTGACGACAGCGACAATTCTGCAACTGAGCAAATTTCAGTGTTTTTGGTTTGATTATATTATTGAATAAATGTTATTACTATTATATTATTATTATTTTTGATAATTATTTATAGTTATTTATGATATTATAATTAATGATTTCATGTTTCAAACTTTATCATACCCGGGATGTCTACTAGACTCTTGTTTGGACAGATTTAAGTGAGCTATTCCTAAGAATTACAGGCCCACAATATAAAACGCCAAATTTCCATGCAAAATAATCGTACCGCTTTCAGCACCAAAAATCTGACATAATCATACCTCCAGGGAGGTTAAAGTCGCAGCAGTGTGAAAGGGGCCTTAGGTGCATTACTGAGTGGTCATCAGCTCCTCCTGCCTTTGACCTGAACCTGTGTTTATGTCTGTGTTCTCACCTGCTTGTTTAGCTCTGCTTGCACCTGAAACATTGTTGCTGACTCCAGCTTGTGACCTGATCTTGTCTACTGCTGTTCTGGTACCTTCTCTGCTCACCCAATACTGATCTTGGCCTGGCTCTCGCTCTGCTCCTTGTTCCTGATTCTTTACCTCTGCTGCCTGATTGTTGCTGACTTCTGCCCACCTGACCATGTATCTGAGATCATGCACCTGCCAGCTGCCAGCTTGCCTGCTGCATAGTCTTCAGCTCCGCATCTACTACAACATATCCCAGCTCAGATCTCCTACAGACACCCATACAACTCTGTGCCCTGTTATACTCTGTTATCAACCCCAGGGGAAATGGGACAAGAGGTTTAAGGAAGCCCTTTCATCAACTTAGCCTCAAGCAGGTACATGGCAAAGCCATAGTGTTGGTGGCCATGTTCAGCAAACTTTTGGAGTTGTCAGGACCCAGATCTGAACCTGCAACCTCTACTGTGTCTGACGATGTCTCTTCTTGCTGAGCCCACTGGGATGCTGGGCAGCACCCTGTCTTATCCATTGGACAATCCTGCCTTGTGCCTTGTTTCTTGTGAACCTTGAACTCCTTGCTCCTCCCATGAGCGTCTTATTTAAGCCATTGCTTTGCACTTCGTGTTTGACAGATTATTGCGTTTTACCCAGCCAATATCTCACTCCTGCTACTGTCCATATCTCTACTATCACTCATTACTGACATTTGACTTGTTCCTTGACCACGCTTCTGCTTAATCTCCACCTGCAACCACTTGTTACCAGCCTTTAGCTTATTTGCAGACTACGCTTCTGGTTAATCCCTACCTGCTACACCTGCTACTGGACGCTGGCTTGCTCACTTCCTGGTGGGGCAATCCTGGTACTAACACGCAGCAAAATCCATCTCCACCATCAGACTTCACACCTCAGGTGAGTCCGTGTCATCTGCCAGGGTAACCTGTTGCTGCACTTATCCAGCTGGTCGGTAGGAGCCTCTCTACTGCTATAGCTACTGGCCTCCAAGACAGGATTGTTCAATTACTCAAAAGACCTGTACAACTATATATCTGGATAAAATATTTAACCACTAGCCGGTGGCTCTCCCTTCCTGACTGGGCATCATATGATGTCCTGTCAGGATGCGCCAATCACGGGGCCATGCATGGGTGCGATCTGTCACTGGCTACATCCACGGGACACAGCCAATGACCGATCCGAGTACTGGCTCGCTGCCGGTACCATGTGACCGCCGTGACGTATCACAGCAGGTCACTTAACAGTTGTACACGATGGATGGCTTCCATTCAAGCCATCCAATGTGTACAAATGTGTGGCTGGCTGTGACTGGTCAATTTGATCACATGGTACAGACAGGGCCAATCACAGCCCATCTGTACCATATGATTAGCTTTGACTAATCACAGCTAATCACAACAAAACAGACTCATTCAGTAAAATTCTTGCTTGCAGCAATGTCATTCATTGCTATTAGCAATCATAAGGTGTAAAAAAAAAAAAATCCTGATCACTTAACCAGAATAGTGCAATGTTACTATGGTAACATTATATTGCTCTGGTCACAGTGTGTTAAAAAAAAATCATAAAAAAAAAGATTAAAAAAATGTCTCCGTACTGTCAACAGTCAGTGTCCCTGATCACCGCCACACCAGTTATATGATGACGATGTATTGCACTGGTGAAGAAAAAAAAAAAGGAAAGAAAAAAACTGAAACTTTTTTTTTTAATTCCTTCATTTTCCATAAAATGATGACAAAAAATTACAACTTCAAAAAACTCACCGTGGCCTCTTTCTGAATACCTCAGACTGCCTACTTTCCAAAAAGGGGTAATTTGGGAGATATTTGTACTGTCCTGGCATTTTAGGCCTTAAGAAATTAGATAGGCCGTCAGTACATAAGGATTGATCAATTTTCAGATATATACCATAGTTTGTGGACTCTATAACTTTCCTACAAACTAAATAATATACACTGATTTGGGTTATTTTCACCAAAGAAATGTAGCAGAATACATTTTGGGTGTTTTTTCATTTATTTAGCAAAAAATAAAAAACCCAGTGGTGATTAAATACCACCAAAAGAAAGCTCTATTTATGTGAAAAAAACTATACAAATTTATTTGAGTACAGTGTTGTATGACTGCACAGTTCTCAGTCAAAGTGCGACAGGGCCGAAATTTGAAAATTGGCCAGGGCAGGAGGAGGGTAAAAGTGCCCCTTATTGAAGTGGCTAAGATAGTTATTTACTGTAATTGTGATTTTTTTTTTACCTTTACATTATAAAATGGATTTATGTGCTTCATGAGACTATTGGACTCTGGTGTTTTCACATATTTTGTAGTTGATTCCCTGTAAAGTCCATGGTGGTGAAACCCATTTGTCTATAGCAGTATACTTCCTGGAACATGGAATTGGGACTCTTAATGGTCCTATCTATGAGGCAGCAGTGTAGCCTTAAAACAGAGTTCTACCCACATTTTTTACTCCTCACCATGCAGCACTAATGTGCATCCTTAAAATGAATTGGCAATTTATATATTTATTTTGTTCACTTACCTGATTTATGCCTACATCTAATTTCACTTCCTCCTTTAGGGGCCACGGCGCCATATGACATTTTCGGTTTTGCATTGGCTCCTGGGAGATCGGGGTCAGCTTGGCATGGCACTGCTCCCGTTTTGCATTGGCGTCTATGGAAAATCTTGGTCAGCTTGGCATGGCACTTCTGCCGTTTTGCAGTGGCATCTATAGAAAATCTTGGTCAGCTTGGCATGACTGTGCCATGCCAAGCTGACCAAGATTGCACCGCACTGCACATGCGCGAGGTTGGCAGGTGCATGCAGGAATCCAGGAATAAGAACACTGCGGCTTCAGATGCCCACACTGGAGGTGGTCGCGCTGTGCAGGAACTTCACAAAATAAGAAAACAATGCTGCACAAATAGAAAACTGGGCATAGTTTACAGGATACCTTTGTTACATTGCAGGAGGCATGAGTGTTCTAGGGGTATTTTTATGTTAGAAGTCATATTTCGGCCGGAACTCCCCTTTACCGTGGCCATAGAGATATGTTTTTGTACATATTGCCTTTTGCTCTGCTCGATATGGGACTCACAAACAAGTATGAATGAATAGGAGAGAACTATGACTTGCAAAGTCATATGATCATCCTCTCTTACAATCATTGAGTTCTCTCTCCTATGTTAAGTGGAGAGAACTCTGTATGACACTCTAGGCTCCATGCCGTGGCCCTAATTTATGAAAAATTAAATGAAACATACAGGTTATTGTGTGGAGTAATACTGTGGTGTCCAGAGGAGAGCAATATCCATTTTTCATTTTAAATAAGTGATTTCAGTATAATATCATCTTTGATGATAATTTTTTTGAGTGTATATTTCTTAGCATCTTATGCAGGAATCCTACATTTGAAACCACTAAGTAATCGGAAATAATAGGCCTGTATTTATCTTTACAATGCAGGAATGTAATAATAATGATGGCAGGGCACAGAGAGTCTAATACATGTTCAGCTTATTTACTTAAAGGTGTGGAAGTGGGATAATATTGAGTCTTTTTTTACTTATTTATTGAAAAAAATATATATATTTCCTATAATCATCTTCTAAAATTGTAATCAGTTGTAGTATAATTACATTAAGG
The DNA here is from genome assembly GCA_018402905.1 of Glandirana rugosa. Lineage (NCBI taxonomy): Eukaryota > Metazoa > Chordata > Amphibia > Anura > Ranidae > Glandirana > Glandirana rugosa. Next base: position 630,845 of record BLSH010549819.1, on the reverse strand, counting down.
CCTAGGCATAAGTATTTTAGTTATATATTAGTTATGGTTCCCTTGTTTCCAGAATTAAAAAAAAAGAATTGTGTAGTATTAGTGACCCTTATTATATCTTGGAGTATTTACCTAAACTTACTTTGAATATACCATAATAACTTTACATTTTTTGATATAATGATGTGAGACAATCCTGTGCAATCTCATTCTTTAGAACACAACAATAAACATTTTTTTTATTGTATCTGGGATGTGATCCATCACAGGTCATAATCAATGTTCTGGCTATCAATGTGACTATCAATGGCATTTCTAAACTAAAAACAGGAATAAAAATAGATTTACAGTTCATTGTATATCTTGTTGTAGTTTAATTTTCCCCATACATTTTTTATTTAATTTAAAGCTATAAATAACAAATTAAATGATCATTCATTATATAAAACCATACAAATAAATGCATCATAAATATATGTTACAGTTATTTTAATACAGTATATTGGAATATACGTACATGACATAAAAAATGAAGGTAGGGTTTATGAAAGTGGAATGAGCATGGAAAGGGAATGTATCCCATAACGAAGCTGTCAAAAGAGTTAGCAGGTTCCATTCACCCAAATGCTTGGATTACTCGTGAGTCAACTTTTTCTTTTGAAACAGAGATATAGCAGAAATGCAATATATTACATGGACCACTGGTCTGTATATATATTTTTTTCATTATATATACAATGTATCATTTATGTATATACGCTTCCGTGCAAATGTTTTAGGCAGGTGTGAAAGTAAGAATGCATTCAGAAATAGAAGTGTTTATTTTTATCAATAACAAAATGGAAAGTAAATGAACAGAAGAGAAATCCAAATCAAATCAACATTTGGTGTGACCACCTTTTACCTTCAAAACTTCTTCTAGGTACACTTGCAGACAGTTTTTGAGGGAACTTGGCAGGTAGGTTTTTTCCAAACATCTCGGAGATCTAACCACAGACCTTCAGTTGATGTAGGCTGCCTCAAATCCTTCTTTTTCTTCGTGTAATCCCAGACAGACTCGATGATGTTGAGATCAGGGCTGTGTGGGGGCCAAACCATCACTTTCAAGACACCTTGTTCTTTGTTATGCTGAAGATAGTTCTAGGCTATGTGTTTGGGGCTGTTGTCCTGCTGCAGAATAAATTTGGGGCCAATCACACGCCTCCCTAATGGTATGGCATGAGGGCTAAGTATCTGCCTGTCTGCCTGTATTTCTCAGCATTGAGGACACCATTGATCCTGACCAAATCTCCAACTCCATTTGCAGAAATGCAGTTCCAGGCTTGCAAGGAACCTCCACCATGCTTCACTGTTGTCTACAGACACTCATTATTGTATTGTTTTCCAGCCCTTCACAAACAAACTTTGTGGCTGCTAGAGGCAGATATTTTTACATTTTGACTTATCAGTCCAGAGCACCCCAGTCCCTATGTTTTAGTGCATAGTTGAGTCACTTAGCCTTGTTTCCACATTGGAAGTATGGCTTTTTGGCTGAAATTCTTTCATGAAGACCACTTCTGGCCAGACATCTTCAGACAGTAGATGATTGTACCTGGGTCCCACTGGTTTTCTGCCAGTTCTGTGCTGACATCTTTTGATGTTAAAAGGAAGTAAGCATCTGCTGCATTACATTTCCTTGGCTGACCACTGTGTCCACGGTCCTGAACACTGCCCGTTACTTTGTGCTTCTTTGAAATTTTTGCCAGGGAGAGACCTTGCTGATGAATTAAAAATACCTTGTGTCTTGTTGCTGTGCCCAGTCTTGCCATTGTGTATGATTGTGACATGGAGCTGTTTTCCACAACCTCCCCTTAGTAGCAGAGTTTGGCTGTTCCTCGCCCAGTTTTTAAGCCTCCTACACAGCTATTTCTGTGTCAGTTAATGACTGTGTTTCAACCTACATAAGAAATTGATGATCATTAGCACCTGTTTGGTATAATTGGTTGATCATACACCTGACACTAATCATACAAAATCCCTGATGTTGTGCAAGAGTACAAAGTATGCAAGTGTAATAATTGATGCTGGTTTGAAGCCAAAGGGTCGTCACACCCAATATTGATTTAATCTAAAATTTTCTTCATTTTTTAAATTGATAAAAATAAATAAATAAAATATATATTTGCAAAAGCATTCTAACTTTACAGCATTTCTTCGCAACTGCCTAAAACATTTGCACAGTACTGTACATATAGAATACATTATATCCACTATATAGATGAAGCATATATAAGAGCAGTTTTAAAAGTGTTTTGTGCATTCAGCCTTTTTTTAAATATAACACACTTCTAGGCAGATAAAAACAGCACTGATGCTTCAATCAATAATAAGCAGGCACAGGTACAGACCTAAAAGAAAGCCATAGGTACAGTTAAGCTCAGAGGTTTGATTACTAATTTGATGTAAAAGAACCTGATCTTTTTCCCACCCATCAGAAAATACAAGCTCGGGGGGCGTGGCCGGATGGTGAGCTGAGCAGACGTGCCTGCTTGGAGCTCCTGACATCCTGATAGAATCCTGGGCATCCTGACCTATATAGCTACCCTGGCTACACCAGCGGGGTGTTGGGCACCTCCAACCTGCCTTCTGCACTTGTTGGAGCGGCGCTTTGGGAGCGAGGAGCCGGTGATCGAGGTGCGGGGACCGCCGTTAGGAAACACCGCGGCTTCGGCCTAGTCCCGGACGCGGCGGCCATCTTGCTACACCCGCGCCGCTCTGGAGGGTCCCTCCTGCCCGCTAAAGACACCCACAAGCAGGACATCTGAACCCCATAACTGATGCTGGACACCTGCAGCCACAGGAGGTGAGAACTGGGATTATACAAGGCTCTGGGTCGAAACGGCGGCCATATTGGTACTCCAGGCGGGCCTCCACAGACTCTATCTCTCCCCAACTCTATCTTAGGGGT
>BLSH010549819.1:604350-622681 GCA_018402905.1 Glandirana rugosa | reverse complement strand
GAGTGTTATGAGAAAATAAATCTGTTATAAAGAGATAGGGTTTCAAGTCAGAATTAACTATCCCACGGTATAAATTTTCACTATGTCAAGGAGTGTCCCAGGCGTAGACGTCTTCCTTCACCCACATCATATCAACGACTCGAACATAAAAGACTACCCACCCTTTTTCTTTATGGCACCCTATCAATTAAGACTGAACTTTGGGATAGAGAAATATTGTCTAAATAAAAGAGTATTGTGAGTTCTTGCTTAAATCATGTAGTGTTTTTTGTATTTCTTAAAGAATCTGTGCAGTAATCCAGTGGGAAACTTTGCCTCTGTGCAGGTAATAAAGACCACTCACTGTTGCCCTCTTTCCTTGTGCAGGGTGACTGGTCTCGTCTCTGCCCCCTCCTGTAGTTCTCTGCAGGTGGCCTGTAGTCCCATAGCTCTGCTCTCTGCAGAGGCTATGTACAGCACAATTATGATGTTACCGTAACAAAGGTAACATCTGGGTTTGCAAATGCATTTGGCGTACACAAAAAAAGACTTATCTCCCTTGTGGCTATTGGAGAATATATTTAATGGAACTTTTTTTTTGTGCCCAGAGTTCAGCTTTAAGCTCTGCCCACCTCTGTCTGCAAATGCAGAACTGATGGGTACCCTCACTGCTCATAGCTGAATTGCAATACATAGTGACGTCCAAATCTCAAGAGAGCTTCCTCCCGACTAGATAATGCAATAGCCCCACAGTAATCACAAATATCAAAATGCTGTCAGTTTACTACACATGGTATTGATTACAAAAGGGTAAATAAATAATATTTGTTAACAAGGATGTCCAAAGACATGCTGGTAGGCTAATTGGCTACTCTCTAAATTTGCCCTACTATGTGTGTGTATGCAAGCAGCAGGATAGGGACCTCAGACCATAAGCTCCATAAGGGCAGGAAATGATGTGAATGTACAGTATATAAAGCACTGCGTAAATGTATGAATAAATGTGTATTTATGATATGTGTATTTATTTACCATATATATATATATATATATATATATATATATATATATATATATATATATACAATATCTCACAAAAGTGAGTACACACCTCACCTTTGTGTGAATATTTTATTATATCTTTTCATGTGACAACACTGAAGAAATTACACTTTGCTACAATGTACAGTAGTGAATATACAGCTTGTATAACAGTGTAAATTTGCTGTTCCCTCAAAATAACTCAACACACAGCCATTAATGTCTAAAGCGCTGGAAACAAAAGTGAATACACCCCTAAGTGAAAATGTCCAAATTGGGCCCATTTAGCCATTTTCCCTGTGACTCGTTAGTGTTACAAGGTCTCAGGTGTGAATGGGGAGCAGGTATGTTAAATGTGGTGTAATCGCTCTCATGCACCTCATGGCAAAGAACTCTCTGAGGATCTGAAAAAAAGAATTGTTGCTCTATATAAAGATGGCCTAGACTATAAGACAATTGCTAAGACCCTGAAAGTGAGCTGCAGCATGGTGTCCAAGACCATACAGGGGTTTAACAGGACAGGTTCCACTCAGAACAGGCCTCACCGTGGTCGACCAAAGAAGTTGAGTGCACATGCTCAGCGTCATATCCAGAGGTTGTCTTTGGGAAATAGATGTATGATTGCTGCCAGCATTGCTGCAGAAGTTGAAGGGGTGGGGGGGTCAGCCTGTCAGTGCTCAGACCATACGCTGCACACTGCATCAAATTGGTCTATATGGCTGTTGTCCCAAAAGGAAGCCTCTTCTAAAGATGATGCGCAAGAAAGCCCGCACACAGTTTGCTGAAGACAAACAGACTAAGGACATGGATTACTGGAACCATGCCCTGTGGTCTGATGAGACCAAGATAAACGTATTTGGTTCAGATGGTGTCAAGCGTGTGTGGTGGCAACCAGGTGAGGAGTACAAAGACGAGTGTGTCTTGCCTACAGTCAAGCATGGTGGTGGGAGTGTCATGGTCTGAGGCTGCATGAGTGCTGCCGGCAATGGGGAGCTACAGTTCATTGAGGGAACCATGAATGCCAACATGTACATATTGAAGCAGAGCATGATCCCCTCCCTTCGGACACTGGGCCGCAGGGCAGTATTCCAACATGATAATGACCCCAAACACACCTCCAAGACAACCACTGCCTTGCTAAAGAAGCTGAGGATAAAGGTGATGGACTGGCCAAGCATGTTTCCAGACCTAAACCCTATTGAGCATCTGTGGGGCATCCTCAAATGGAAGGTGAAGCAGTGCAAGGTCTCTAAAATCCACAAGCTCCGTAATGTCGTCATGGAGGAGTGGAAGAGGACTCCAGTGGCAACCTGTGAAGCTCTGGTGAACTCCATGCCCAAGAGGGTTAAGGCAGTGCTGGAAAATAATGGTGGCCACACCAAATATTGACACTATGGGCCCAATTTGTACATTTTCACTCACTTTTGTTGCCAGCAGTTTAGACATTAATGGTTGTGTGTTGAGTTATTTTGAGGGGACAGCAAATTTACACTGTTATACAAGCTGTACCCTCACTACTTTACATTGTAGCAAAGTGTCATTTCTTCAGTGTTGTCACATAAAAAGATAAAATAAAATATTTACAAAAATGTGAGGGGTGTACTCACTTTTGTGAGATACTGTACATTAAAAATTATGAACAATAAATTATATATTGATATAGAACAACTTTTTTTTTCTTTTTTTACACTTTTTCATTCATTTTAAAAATGTAAAAATTACAATCTGATAGTAATGGCAATTGTATTGTAATAAAACAACATTGAATAAGGTGAATTGTTTGATGTAGCACTAACACTAAAGATAACAATGAATAAAGGCTAGGTTTGCATCTGGGTGTTTTTTAATGCATTTGCAGATCTGCACCACAACCCAATTACATTTTTTCCTATGGCTCCCGTTCACATCAATGCAGTTTCTTGCAATGCATTTTTGGAAAAGGTGCAGGGAGTGCGTTTTTGGCTCCATAGACTTCAATGGGATCACATCAAAAGCATGCACATTTGTTTCTGGTGTGTTTTTGGTAGGGTTTTGTGTTTTCAAACCAGACTTCCTCGCCTACAAAAAAAAATGCAGAAGTATGAAAATGCCTCAAAAACGCGCTGCATAAATGCATTAAAAAATGCATCAACCGCACATGCATAGATGTAAACCTAGCCTAAAGGTGATTTTAAAGATAAGCTAATAAGAAATAATACAATGCAAAAACACATGTAAGAAATAAAAAAATCTTAGATAATGTTGACTTGTTGGTGTTATGTTGTTCCCTCCTCAGCTGATCATTACTCCGACTTGGCACCCAGCACTTTCTATGTGGTCTGGTCTGCCAGAGTAATGGCTGTACGCAGGCTGTGCTGTCTTTATGGCAAATGTTTGTGGTCTGGAACATGATATAAAAAGAACTGGAAGAGCTGACTACAAACCACATTGCAGACAGAATCTAACCACTCACCACAAGGCAGCAGCAAAGAAAAACAGGAGCTGGGGTATCCCACTAATACCTTGCAGTAAGTAGTATAAAACGACCGCTAAGAAAGGTTTATCCTATTAAATACCGGATGTGCCTTTGGATTACTGCCCAGAGGAACTGCTCGCATTTGCTTCTCTATCCAAGGGTCAAGAATATTGCATCAGACTGCAGGATGTGAACATTCAGCTGCAGCTAAGGAAACGATTGTCAGATAAACACTGCATGGCACAGCATATAGTTGAATTAAGAGCTCTCAAATATACAAGCTTTGCCCATTGCCATGGTGCTGCTCACTTCTGTGAGGCCTCAAATGTGACCAGAAGCCACAGTACTGCCCCGGACAATGCCTTCCTCTGCTTTTCTCTTCATAAGGATGGTGCCATCTTTGTCCAGGCATTACTCAGGTTCAGTGGCGGCTGGTACTAAATATTTCGAGGGGGGGTGGCAAACTAATGCCATGTAAACCCCCCCGGGGGAAGACAGACGGCAAGGCAGTGATCGCCACAAGCACCCAACCCCCCTCCCCCCCCCCCAGTGCTCTGCGCCCTGAGCCCACCCTTTTTTGAAGCCAATTATAGCCTTAGGGTCTAATCATGTGCTTCAAAAAAAAAACCCAGTTGGAATCCATGTGTCCTGCGCCCTGCATGTAGATTAGGGGGGTGGCGCCCATGCACCCCGTTTGGATGGGCCGCCACTGCCCAGGTTCAACATCTACTTCCTGAACTAAGATGCTGACTCAGAGCTGGCACATCCTTGTATTTCCGGGTGCCTGTGCAGTTCTTGGTTACGTTCACAAATGTCTGACACAGGTCAGCCCCCAGCTGTAGCCTGCTGATTTGTTATAAAAGTTGCAATGTGGCAGTCTAGTTACTGAGGGAAAGGTGACTGATGATTCGTCTTCTCGCCTGCGGGAGAATGATGACATCAGCAAAGTCAGAGTCACTTAAAGAGGAGTTCCAAATACTGTAGCTGCTGACTTTTAATAGAAGGATACTTACCTGTCCAGGGAGCCTGCGATGTCGGCACCCGAATCTGACCCCTCCATTGGCTCCGGGTGCAGGCACTGGCATCCTTACTAAGGGAAACAGGAAGTGAAGCCTCGCGGCTTCACAGCCTGTTTCCTACTGCACATGTGCAAGTTGCACTGCACTTTCTGAATGGTCCCTGCTGTCTTCGGGGACCTGTGTGTCTCCCAGAAAGCAGCTGGGGGGGAAGGAGGAGGGCCAGACATTTAGATCGCCGAACAAGATTGCGACGATCTTTCCCCAGAAGTAGGAGCAGTTCCCCCCCAACTGTGGCACCGGAGAGGGGGAAGAATCAGATCCGCAGAAGTTAAATTTTTGGGTGGAACTTCTCTTTAAAAGGAGATAAAGACTGCTATTTATTGTTAAAGGGAATAGCTATACCAAAAAGCACATTGTTGTTGCATAATGTATACAAAATAACAGTGTAAAAAGTGAATCCATATATATTAACAAATACATATATTCAAAATGGGCAATAAGGCATGCTGCACACTAAAAGTGTCAAGATACCAAAACACAATAAAAAGAAGATAGATGGGCTGTCCCTTTTAGATCATACCCAACAAATATAGTGATGCCAATCAATGAGATAAATGCTCAAACACAATGGGGTTTATTTACTAAAACTGGGGAGTGCAAAATCTGGGACAGCTCTGCATAGAAACCAATCAGCGTCCAGGTTTTTTTCGTCAAAATTGTTAATTGTACAAGCTGAGGTTAAAAGCTAATTGGTTTATATGCAGAGCTGCACCAGATTTTGCACTCCCCAGTTTTAGTAAATCAACCCCATAGTGTGACAATAATCAGCATATTTTTTTTTATGTAGCGCCCTCTATGCTAGGTAGGTGTTAAAGTGAGATTTTTGCTAAGTGAGGCAAATTTAGTCAGGCCTGACTTAAATGCAGGTCTGATTGTTTTAATTTTGGGCAGGGGAATGGCCCAGGGAGAGCTGGAGACTGCAAGAAGAAACACCCCTCGGCTACTCCTCCTCTTTTCTTCAGAAAGTTCTGGAAAAGGGGATGGGAAGAGGAGGTGAGGCTTTCTGAAGTATGTTAAGGAGCACCAAAAAGATCTAAAAATTTTCACGGCACACCTAAAAAGATTTAAAATTTTTTTACATATATATTTAATTTTAAATTTAATGTGAAGGATGTGTCTGCTTTTGATAGCAAATCAGATTGAAACGATTGTAATCTTTGTACTTTCGCTTGCTTCCTTGCTTTTCATTTAACAGTTTCTCTTTCAGAGTTCCAGACTTCATTAAGTATTTCTCCTTCGCTACACAATGAACAATCTTTATTTATAAGCATCAAAGTTGTAATAGAACAGTCTCTATTAAAGTGATCAAATTCTCCCAAGATCTTGGACAAGTCTTTTGTTACGAAAGGAACCAATGAATGACAAACTGACAGAGATTGCGTTTTTATATCACTTTTTTAACTTTTGCGACATTGATTTACCATTTTGTTTTTCGATATGTTCAAGCTTTCAAAATGCTAGCAATTTTAAATATTTTTCAAAACTCCCACGGCACACCTGTACATCTCATGCGGCACACTAATTTAGGAGCTTCTAAATGCCGGGAGGTTAAGGTGGGCATTCAGGTCATGTGAACACTGTGATTGGCTGTCACAGTTATCACATGATCAAAAACCTCCCAATCACCCCAAAGTATGAAATTTCCGGTCCCCGCCGGTGGCGTGCATGCTCTCAGCACAGAAAAGTGTTTGCATAGGGCAGCATATATGCGGCCTCTCATCGTTAAAGCTCATCCTCCAAGGGGCTGCATATATGCCTACCATTGGTGGGAAGAGGTTAAACAGTTCTTGTGATGTGTTAAAGTGGATTTAAACCCACCACACACCTAGTACAAACTAATGGCACAGTATTAATGTATATATACATGCAAGCCTCCTGCATGTATCCCTACCTTGCAAATGTCACCCACTTCAGCTGCAGCAGCATTGCCAAACACTGAAATCAGTGGGCGTCTCTCTTTGCTGAAGCTCGGTGGGTGAAGTTGTGATGTTACAAGCCCTCTATGCTGAGAGCTGGAAGGAGATGGGAGGGGGAAGTGAGAGGCTCTTTTTGCTCCATGCAAGAGATAAAAAATTATGACCTGTCAGTCACACAGCACGGGATGAAACGACTCCTATTTCTAGCTCAGTTATTTTTTTCCTATTAAAAAAAGATAACAGGATTACTCAGAGTTGGATTAATTCTTTGTGGCAAAACTGGGCACAGATGACATTATATCCTCTCCTGTACAAAGTAGAAGTGTCAGTATAATTTTTTTTTCGGGTTTTCATCCACTTTAACTACAAGTACCAGCAATTCATGATATGCTGATCCAGTGCTCCATCACCACAGATAGACTCCACCTGCTTACCAGTAAGATTGACCCTAAAATAAGAAGTCAATAGCACCTGGGTATAGGACAGAGTCTGACAACAGCTGGGTAACCTTACATTTGGAATTATCAACTCCTCAGCTCTCCAGTTTCAAGCACATTTACAGTAGCTTCAGATGTTAAATGCCTTAAGTCAGTAACAAGTTTGCACCAATGCTCCAATAAAGTTCTGTTTTTATGTAGAATTGCAAAGTTACTGTTAGGTTCACTTTGAGACAATAACACATCTCGTACAGTGCAGTCTGTGTGCTCCCCCCAAGAACAACCAGCAGCAGAATGTTAATATACTGTCCGACAGTGCTTGTATAGTCCTAGCACCAATATCACTCATTGCCATTGACAAGGAGAATGGAAGAACCTATTACAGGTTGTCAGCGGTAGGATGCTGAATGCTGCTTTATGCACGAATGTATGGGGGATTCTTCCTTCCCACTGGGTATTTTTCTCACTGACCCCAAATGTAAGCAGAATTAAATCTACCAAATACATGCCTTTGTTCCCACAAGCTACCAGAGATTTTTCACAGTCTCTCTGCATTTATCTACTGACCACTTTCATAAGAAATGCCATTTAGATTTGTGACCATGGGCATATTTCCTCAAAGGTTGAGTGTCCTTCAGGACCATGTTCACACCCTTGCATTCTCTTCCACATGTATTTCCGTGTAAATAATGTGTGCCAACACACATGCATGTTTGAGGGCATTGATTTGCATTAATGCTCTTGTTGACCTGCAATGCATTGTGTTGATGTGTGTTTTTTTCATTTTCAGCAGAAAAACATGTTCCTAAACAGACAACTGAATGAAGGCTAAGAGAAGAGGCAAAAGTGCATTCATTCAATTAAGAAAGTATGAATACACTTTTTCCCCCTTTTCTGCTGTAATATTTATTTTGTAATGCCAATAGTATATAAATATACATTTTCACTGTCTTCAGTTCATTTCTGGCTTTAATTGTTTTTCTTCACTTTCATTATTATTTGTGAAAATTATTTTGTAATTTTGATAATGGCAGGGTGAGGTTATTAATAAATTAATCCTTCCTGGATGTAAATTACACCAGGTGTGCCTTTCAAATCAAATTATTGTCTGCAGTTTCTCACAATATCAGCAATCAGTGAGTTACCATTCGAGCTGTGCCCAAATTATACCAACCACTGTTCACAATGCCCTACAACAATGTTCACTACAACAGGCCACCATTTCCTACCTGGTAGCTGAAAATATAATTATTTTTCATTTTAAATTTGGTTAGACTTGTTCTGGTTTCAGCATGAGGCTGATTATTTACTTTTGCATCTGAAGCAGCACTTGACAACATTGTTCACTACAGCAAGCCACCGGCTCCCACCCAACATCTAAACATCTGTTTAATCTTGTTTAAGATACCCAGTTTTCAGTGTGAACCCTCATGTGGTTGTAAAGTCTAAGAGTTTTTTGTTTTTGTTTTTTTACTTAATGCATTCCCTGCTTTAAGGTAACAAACACCCCCCTAACTGTTCTCTTTATCCCCCTCTCCCACCCCCCATTCCCCACCTTAAAACACTTAGTCTCCTCTGATCAGTCCTGTGCTGTCCTGGCTGTAGGTCTTCTCCCTTCACTTCGTTATCTCACAGGAGACTAAGGTAGCAGCAGAAGACATAGGCTCCTGCTGCTGTCAGTCAAATCCAAGAGTACAAGAGTCAAGAGGGCAGTGTACAGGACGTTAGTAGGGTAGAGGACAGTGGTGAGCTGGGTGGAGAGCAGGCGTTATCGGGGCAGAAGACAGGGGTCAGTAGAGCAGAGTAACACACAGTTCCATCTCCTGCGCTGTGCAGTGGGCCTCTGTACAATTGTAACGTCTTGACTCCCATGTTTATAAAAAGGGTAATGCATACCTCTCTGCCTTCCACAGACTGGGGAATCCGGAGCACTGGAACATGAAAGAAACAGAAGGCGCATAGACCTAGATGGGCAACAATAGCAATAACAACTTCTACACAACTCCATCCACTCCACTAGATGGGCGGTAAACACTGCACATCATACCCAGGGAGGTCACGTGGGTGGGCTTGGATATCACCTGAAACGCAAACTACCGCTGCACTTCTGGATAGTGCTGTTAGCGTGCGTTCCAGAGGATCTGGAACTGTGCTCAGGGACTGTGACTCGTTCATCTCAAGAGGAACCTTCCCCATTTACATGAGACGTAGTACCCTAACTCTAGGCGGATTAGGGGGCCATCAATGCATAAGCTGGGGATGATGGGGGAATGCACTTGCGCATCCACGCACCTATCCATCAGGAGAGGTAAGGGAGTTAGTGACAATAATCAATACAGATTGAATAAGACAGCTAGACAGATTTTATATTACGAACTATCTTTTAATCATCAGGAACAATTCCTTTTATCATGTGTTATTTTTATTACTTTCACCATGGTGTGGATCCACATATGAGCTCAATCAAGTGTATAATGCATTGGCTTTATGCCCCCATTTCCTTTGCGATATATATTAATCGTATCAAGTATACCAGTTCTGGATTTGTATGCAATCAGGTGGCTTAATATTGCTGGTTATACTCCCACTCATTAGAACTAATATGTTATGTGTGGGAGGGTGCTGTGATTGGTAGGATGCCTGTCCACACCCAAGGGGCAGGCAGAACACACCCCCTGGGCTGGTACCATCAATTTAGTACACCATATATAAGCAAGCAAGCCAGACTGGTTTGTTAGGCTCTGAGGAAGAGGAACTTCTCGAGACGAATTAGCCCATGCCTCTACAAGGACAAGTCCCTTGAGATGTGGACAGTGTATGGACCCATGCGGAGGAATATTTAGACATGCTTCTTTCCAAGTCTTGTTTTGTGAGTACATTACTTACCTTTGTATACTAATAAAGCCTTTGTTTGGAGATAATGCACTAGGCTTATGTGCCTTCTGTTTCTTTCCTGTGTCAGTAGAGCAGAGGACAGGGAATCAGCAGGGCAGTGTACAGGGGTCACCAGAATGGAGGATAGGGGTCAACAGGACAGGAGTCAGTATGGCAGGGGAGAAGGGTCTTCAGGGCAGTTAACAGGGGCCAGCAGGATGGAGGACAGGGATCAGCAGGACAGAGGATAGGGGTCAGCAGGACAGGGGCCAGCAGGGCAGAGAAAAGGGGGTCAGAAGGGCAGTGTACAGTGGTCAGAAGGGCATGGTACGGGGATCAGCAGGACAGAAGACAGGAGTCAGAAAGACAGAGGACAGGGGTCAGCAGGACAGAGGACAAGAATTAGCAGGATGGAGGACAGGGGTCAGTAGGACAGAGGACTGGGGTCAATAGGACAGAGGACTGGGGTCAGTAAGACAGGTGACTTGGATCAGTAGGACAGAGGGATGGGGTCAGTAGGACGGGGGACATTGAGTCAGCAGAGCAGTGTACAGGGGTCAGCAGGGCGGGGTACAGGAGGTCAAATCTCTCCTATTCCCCCTCCTAGCACAAATCTGCCTAATGCCCCCTCCTAGCACAAATCCCCCCTAAATTACCTTTCCTATCACAAATAGCCTGCCCCCCCTTCCTCCACAAACCTCTTATCCAAAGCACAAATTATTCTGACCCCCCTCCCCCATTGTGTTCCCAGTACAATTCCCCCACCTGTAAGTTCCACCCCCCCAAACTTACAGGAGGGAAATCCTAAAGAGGAGGTGAGGTCTGTGCTGTGTGTAGCGATGTCCCCGCCCTCCAGAGGCTTGATGGTAATCTCCAGAGTCAGGGGCAGCTGACATTTCTCCTCAGGGTGCAGGTTACTAGGCATGGTGGGTGTAGTGCAAGGTGGAATGATTGGGCACCAGTCACTTTTGAAATGAACAAGACAAGATTTATTGTCTCTTAACAAGAACTGAGGGAGAGAGGGTTGGGGCCAGGACACCCTTAGGCAAATGCAATATGCAAACAGGCAGACTCCGCAGACAAAAATAGAAATAGGATGACAGTGATATAGAAAAAGGGCCTTTAAGTTGAATGCAGCAATCTGTATTTTTGTAGCAACTGCTGTCTCCTATAGCAATAATTCACTTTCAATGCTTCACTGTAGATTTGCACATGTACAGAATCTCACAAAAGTGAGTACACCCCTCACATTTTTGTAAATATTTTATAATATCTTTTCATGTGACAACACTGAAGAAATTACACTTTGCTACAATGTAAAGTAGCGAGTGTACAGTTTGTATTACAGTGTAAATTTGCTGTCCCCTCAAAATAACTCAACACACAGCCATTAATGTCTAAACCACTGGCAACAAAAGTGAATACACTCCTAAATGAAAATCTCAAAATTGGGCCCAATTAGCCATTTTCCCTCCACTGTGTCATGTGACTCGTTAGTGTTACAAGGTCTCATTTATGAATGGGGAGCAGGTGTGTTTAAATTTGGTGTTATCACTTGCGCTCTCTCATCCTGGTCACTGAAAGTTCAACATGGCACCTCATGGCAAAGAACTCTCTGAGAATCTGAAAAAAAGAATTGTTGCTCTACATAAAGATGGCCTAGGCTATAAGAAGATTGCCAAGACCCTGAAACTGAGCTGCAGCATGGTGGCCAAGACCATACAGCGGTTTAACAGGACAGGTTCCACTCAGAACAGGCCCCGCCAAGGTCGACCAAAGAAGTTGAGTGCACGTGCTCAGCTTCATATCCAGAGATTGTCTTTGGGAAATAGACGTATGAGTGCTGCCAGCATTGCTGCAGAGGTTGAAGGGGAGGGGGGTCAGCCTGTCAGTGCTCAGATCATACGCCGCACACTGCATCAAATTGGTCTGCATGGCTGTGGTCCCAGAGGGAGGCCTCTTCTAAAGATGACGTACAAGTAAGCCTGCAAACAGTTTGCTGAAGACAAGAAAACTAAGGATATGGATTACTGGAACCATGCCCTGTGGTCTGATGAGACCAAGATAAACTTATTTAGTTCAGATGGTGTCAAGCGTGTGTGGCGGCAACCAGGTAGGGAGTACAAAGACAAGTGTGTCTTGCTTACAGTCAAGCATGGTGGTGGGAGAGTCATGGTCTGGGGCTGTATGAGTGCTGCCGGCACAGGGGAGCTACAGTTTATTGAGGGAACCATGAATGCCAACATGTATTGTGACATACTGAGGCAGAGCATGATCCCCTCCCTTCGGAGATTGGGCTGCAGGGAAGTATTCCAACATGATAATGACCCCAAACACACCTCCAAGATGACCACTGCCTTGCTAAGAAAGCTGAGGGTAAAGGTGATGGACTGGCCAAGCATATCTCCAGACCTAAACTCTATTGAGAATCTGTGAGGCATCCTCAAATGGAAGCTGAAGGAGCACAAGGTCTCTAACATCCACCAGCTCCATGATGTCATCATGGAAGAGTGGAAGAGGACTTCAGTGGCAACCTGTGAAGCTCTGGTGAACTCCATGCCCAAGAGGGTTAAGGCAGTACTGGAAAATAATGGCGACCAAGCAAAATATTGACACTTTGGGCCCAATTTAGACATTTTCAATTAGGGGTGTACTCACTTTTGTTGCCAGCGGTTCAGACATTAATGGCTGTGTGTTGAGTTATTTTTAGGGGACAGCAATTTTACACTGTTATATAAGCTGTACACTCCCTACTTTACATTGTTGCAAAGTGTCATTTCTTCTGTGTTGTCACATGAAAAGATATAATAAAATATTTACAAAAATGTGAGGGGTGTACTCACTTTTGTGAGATACTGTAACTCACAGTATCCTGCTGTAGATCTTTGCTCACATTGCACAGTATTCCACTGTAGATCTTCGTTCACATCTCACAGTATCCCACTGTAGATCACTCAAGCTTCACCCATGCTATCCCGCTGGGTCCCTGACTTGACTCACAGCTACCCGCTGTACTTATCTTCAAGGTGCACCCACTCCTCCTGCTGGGTTCCCTCATGAGACTACTGGAGCTTTCCCACCTCTTCACCGTCCCCAGCTAGTGAAAGGGCTGCTCTGGTACTTCTTCAGACCTCCATCCTCTCTACCCCTGCCTCTGGTAACAGGAGTGGTCTTCCCTTTGTGGAAACTGCTTCTCCTTTACCGCTGGCACCGATCCGGTTCTCCCTCAGGTAGAACCTTCTCAACTTGATTAGGCTTCTGACTCAAAGTCTAACTCACTGCTGCTGCTTGGATTCCTGGATAGCCCTCAGTCAGGCCTAGCAGCCAGGTGCTCCTGGGATAGGCCTCAGGCTTCCGGCCTAGCAACCTGGAGCCATGCAACACACATCCACCCAGGCAGCCGCATGGGTGGCAAAGACTTCTCCCGAATAAATAGTCTATCCCAGCCTGCTTGACAGCTGAAAGAAACCCCCTGCTGATTGACTGAGACTATTATATAATATTTCATAACCTGTGTTAACTGTAATCCATCATTCTAATGTCAGAGGTAGCAGTGCCACCTTGTGAGAAAAAAGAGGAACTACACCAGACTCAGGCTTAGGGTAAAATCAGTGGATCCTCTACCAATTAGCTAGGCTAGTTACCACCTAGCACAACTAAATTTGTTACCAGCCCTGTTTAGGACCAGGGTGCTACATGTGCTCCTGTCATAACAGTACTCTGCCATGCAGCAGATGACACAAGATTGCTCTTACATCGGGCTGTTTGCACTTGGGTTGATTACCTGCCCCTATCTCCTCCAAGGGCTGCTCTTCAGCAGGAAATGTGGGTAGGGGGCGGGTGATCAAACTGTGTATAGTCCGATCTAGCAATCCTGTGTCACCTGCTGCATGAAGGACAGAGAGAGCACAGCACAACCCACACCTCATTCTCAGTGGATTTTTTGACTTTAGTTCCTTGCAGCAGGCTGCCCTCTGCTCCCCTCCCCATTATGTCCATGGGGTGGCTGGTCTGGAGGGGGCACAACTGAAATATGGGGGGGGGTGCAGCCCACCCCAGCAACCCCCTAGATCCACACATGTTAGGAATAGGCCCCCCAACTCTGCAACAGCTAGGATCTCGATGAACATCAACAAATACAGTAAAATTTCCCCTAAAGGGGCAGCAGGCCCTGAGGCTGTGGAACTTCTCCAGCAGGACAAGCTCCATCTGTTCCAGACCGCATACTATTTATATTCTCCCCAGCCACCTACTGGACACACCTCCCCAGGGATTGGCGGAAGCACAAGAAATATGCCCATTTGACTCTCCCAGCCCTATGTTCTGGAAACTTCCAGTAGGCAGGGGGAATCAGTCAAACCTGCAACCCAGGCAGCCAAGCTCCCACACAGTTAGAACACACCCAGGGAACACAATTAAACACTTGATCGCCCCCTAGTGTTAACTCCTTCCCTGCCAGTGTCATTTATACCTTGATTAATTTTTTTTCTTTAGCACTGACCAATGTAATAACGTCACTGGTCCCCAAAAAGTGTCACTAGGGTCAGATTTGCCCACCGCAATGTCGCAGTCCCGCTAAAAATCACAGATGGCTGACATTATCAGTAAAAACATAAAGAAAATAAAAGTCCATAAATCTATCCCATAGTTTGTAGACGCTATAACTTTTGCGCAAACCAATCAATATACCCTTTTGCGATTTTTTTCTTACCAAAAATATGTAGCAGAATACATATTGGCCTAAACTCATGAATAAATTTGTTTTCTTATATATATTTTTTTAGATCTATATTAAAGCAGAAAGTAAAAAAATATAGTTTTTTTTTCAAAATTGTCGGCCTTTGTTTGTTTATAGTGCAAAAAATAAAAACCACCAAGGTGATCAAATACCACCAAAAGAAAGGTCTATTTGTGGGAAAAAAAGGACATCAATTTTGTTTGGGTACAACGTCGCACGACCACACCATTGTCAGTTAATACGAGACAGTGCCGTATCGCAAAAAATGACCTGGTCATTAAGGGGGTAAATCCTTCTGGGGCTGAAGTGGTTAATAATTACAAGAACTCATTTTGCCTGACATCCTAGCAGCTTATATAGGAGGGTGTTGCATATGCATCACAACCCATATTTTAATGAATCCCCACCACCTATAACCAACTGTGCATTGTGGTGCGATACAGTGCACCACAATGGACAGATGGTTCACATCTGTGTGTTGTGGTGCGCTAAAACGCACGTGAATTGTAGTGGGCCACAGCACACCATACCTTGCATCATGCATTACTGTGTGTTGTGCTAACATTGAGGACAATGTGCTTTTTATTGTTTGTTACTGCTACATATAGTGTTAACGAGCCACTATGGGTTTATCCCATTTACCTTATTATATCTTCTATTAGATATAACAATGAACTGACATAATTCTATATAACACTGTTTATACTGTAGATAAAATTATATGTGTGTATGTAGAAATATATATATATATACAATATCTCACAAAAGTGAGTACACCCCTCACATTTTTGTAAATATTTTATTATACCTTTTCATGCGACAACACTGAAGAAATGACACTTTGTAAAATAGTGAGTGTACAGCTTGTATAACAGTGTAAATTTGCTGTCCCCTCAAAATATCTCAACACACCGCCATTTTGGCTCTATACACCACCACAATGGATTTGAAATGAAACAAATAAGATGTGCTTTAACTGCAGACTTTCAGCTTTAATTTGAGGGTATTTATATCCAAATCAGGTGAACAGTGTATGAATTACAACAGTTTGTATATGTGCCTCCCACTTTTTAAGGGACCAAAAGTAATGGGACAATTGGCTGCTCAGCTGTTCCATGGCCAGGTGTGTGTTATGCCCTCATTATCCCATTTACAAGGAGCAGATAAAAGATCCAGAGATTCATTCCAAGTGTGCTATTTGCATTTGGAATCTGTTGCTGTCAACTCTCAATATGAGATCCAAAGAGTTGTCACTATCAGTGAAGCAAGCCATCATTAGGCTGAAAAAACAAAACAAACCCATCAGAGAGATAGCAAAAACATTAGGTGTGGCCAAATCAACTGTTTGGAACATCCTTAAAAAGAAAGAACGCACCAGTGAGCTCAGCAACACCAAAAGACTGTGAATGACAGAAGAATTTGTTCCCTGGTGAAGAAAACACCCTTCACAACAGTTGGCCAGATCAAGCACACTCAACAATCAAGAGAAGACTTCACCAGAGTGAATACAGAGGTTCACCACAAGATGTAAACCATTGGTGAGCCTCAAAAACAGGAAGGCCATATTAGAGTTTGCCAAACAACATCTAAAAAAGCCTTCACAGTTCTGGAACAACATCCTATGGACAGATGAGACCAAGATCAACTTGTACCAGAGTGATGGGAAGAGAAGAGTATGGAGAAGGAAAGGAACTGCTCATGATCCAAAGCATACCACCTCATCAGTGAAGCATGGTGGCGGTAGTGTCAGGGTGTGGGCATGTATGGCTGCCAATGGAACTGGTTCTCTTGTATTTATTGATGATGTGACTGCTGACAAAAGCAGCAGGATGAATTCTGAAGTGTTTCAGGCAATATTATCTGCTCATATTCAGCCAAATGCTTCAGAACTCATTGGATGGCGCTTCACAGTGCAGATGGACAATGACCCGAAGCATACTGCGAAAGCAACCAAAGAGTTTTTTAAGGGAAAGAAGTGGAATTTTATGCAATGGCCAAGTCAATCACCTGATCTGAATCCGATTGAGCATGCATTTCACTTGCTGAAGACAAAAACTGAAGGGAAAATGCCCCAAGAACAAGCAGGAATTGAAGACAGTTGCAGTAGAGGCCTGGTAGAGCATAACCAGGGATGAAACCCAGAGTCTGGTGATGTCTATTCGTTCCAGACTTCAGGCTGTAATTGACTGCAAAGGATTTGCAACCAAGTAGTAAAAAGTGAAAGTTTAATTTATGATTGTTAATCTGTCCCATTACTTTTGGTCCCTTAAAAAGTGGGAGGCACATATACAAGCTGTTGTAATTCCTACACCGTTCACCTGATTTGGATGTAAATACCCTCAAATTAAAGCTGAATGTCTGCAGTTAAAGCACATCTTGTTTGTTTAATTTCAAATCCATTGTGGTGGTGTATGGAGCCAAAAAGATTAGAATTGTGTCGATGTCCCAATATTTATGGACCTGACTGTATATCCCAAAAAGAAAATGTCCAAATTGGGCCCCAAGTGTCAATATCTTGTGTGGCCACCATTATTTTCCAGCCCTGCCTTAACCCTCTTGGGCATGAAGTTCACCAGAGCTTCACAGGTTGCCACTGGAGTCCTCTTCCACTCCTCCATGACGACATCACTGAACTGGTGGATGTTAGAGACCTTGCACTTCTCCACCTTCCGCTTGAGGATGCCCCACAGATGCTCAATAGGGTTTAGGTCTGGAGACATGATTGACCAGTCCATCACCTTTACCCTCAGCTTCTTTAGCAAGGCAGTGGTCATCTTGGAGGTGTGTTTGGGGTCGTTATCATGTTGGAATACTGCCCTGTGGCCCAGTCTCTGAAGGTAGGGGATCATGCTCTGCCTCCGTATGTCACAGTACATGTTGGTATTCAGGGTTCCTGAAAAATATAGAAGATAACTAATATTTTAGCTATCTTTATAGGTGTCTTTGGATGAAAAGCATTGATAGTCAGACTGACTTAAAAACAAAGTGTGAGTTTATTGTCACACAGTTGGCATCATAAATACAATGTAAAAAGTATAACAGTTCAGTTCGGTGTAGGTAAAAATATATGAAATAGAATAAGTAGTTATAAAAATGTGTAAAGCTTAAATATTATGGTTGCCAGTCATGTGTCTTTCCATATCTGTGCTCCTCGTCTCCATGCTTTCTTGTGTGAGCAAGAAGCAGGGAATTATGTCTTTAGGCCTCTGAGAGAAGTCAGCTGTTCCAACTTGTCAATGGGTATATGAATAGACTTTGTGGGTGGAATTGTCTGAATATTGGTCAGCCTTCCCTGTGTGTGAATGTGTGAATGTGTCTGTGAATATCAATCTCTTATCTTTTTATGCTCCATGTAGACGTCATAACTAGAGTTGAGCGAACCTCTGGAAGTTCGGGTTCTGCTGGTCCGTCCGAACTTCGGGACAAAGTCCGGGTCCGGGTCCGGACGGAACCCGAACGATCGCACGGACAACGAACCCCATTGAAATCAATGGGGACCCGAACTTTTAGGCACAAAAATGGCTGTAACAAAGTCCTGGCAAGTCCTAGAGGTCTGCAAAAGGAAGGAAAATGGGGGTAAGGGTAGGGCAAGTGCCCTACAAAAAAATGGGGACAGGGAAATAACTTTAAATATTTAAAAAAAAATAAAAACCTAAAAAAAGCAAAAATGGAGGTGAATGTGGATCATCTTCAAACTGTGTCTGAAAAGTATTAATTAACGGTAGAAGCCATATAACTGTTCTAAAATCATCTTCAAACTAGGGCAAGTGCCCTACAAATAAATGGGGATAGGGAAAATAAATTAAAATCAA
>BLSH010549819.1:575633-600047 GCA_018402905.1 Glandirana rugosa | reverse complement strand
TACCCTTCAGTTCTTATCTGTTCATAGATATTTTAATCTCCTTATTATGTATATAAACAAATTTACGACAACCCTATACACATTAGAGTCAGTATCAGTAATCACAAACATACATAAATGTATTACAACTTATGCAACGATTATACACGATGAAACTCGTCTGAAAACCAATATACTGTAATGTGCTAATCGTGTAATGTCCTGTTCTTATCTCACAATGTACACCCGAGCAGTTAGTTTGAGGTATATGCTGAGACTTAATCATGGAGGAAGACTTATCGTTTAACGACTTCAATAGTCTTTACTTACGTCACGGTATGTTCCCAACACGTGGAGTAAAATAGCAGAACCCCGGACCGAACCCGAACGATTTTTGAAATGTCCGGGTCCGGGTCTGTGCCACGGACACCCGAAAGTTCGGTACGGACCCGAACGCTACAGTCTGGGTTCGCTCAACACTAGTCATAACTTCCAATAGCTCAAAACCTTGTATGGCACTGCATTCATTTCTGATAACTTCAGCAATTTGCTATTCAGAAGGAGGTACTAATTCAGAGTCGTATATGGAGTTTGATTGACGAGCCCACATGTAACACTCTATTCTTGTCCTGTAATGTGCTAATCGTGTAATGTCATATAACCAAAAGTCTGCTCAAAGTAGCACATATTAGCAACGTATTCAACATTATGTAAATACATACAAACACTAATGACTATGACTGAGATTACACATATCCCAACAGCATTTAAACAAATATATGTATTATTCCTCTAATTTTATAGATACTTGTCTATTCTTGACTTCCCATGACATTCTATGCCAAGATACCTTATTGAGTTGCCGACCGCCCGCCGTGGATTGACAGCAGGAACATGGCTTGATATTGCATATCGCCATCACCTGACGGCGGCTGCAAGATCATGTATCGTGAGCATGCGCATGCCGCCAGAGGTGCGCTCACTGTGTAGAGGGGGAGCCAGGGAGAGGGTAGGGCTGACTTGATGTCCGCCAGCTACCTGCGATCGCTCCCCAGCAGTGACAGAATGGGGATCTGTCTCTGTAAACGCACGGATCTCCGTTCTGACAGGGTGGAATAAGTGTGATCGTATGCTTCCTGTATATAGGAGCAACAATCACTCTCCTCCCCCAGTCAGCCCAGCCCCCATACAGTTAGTAAAACATCCCAAGGAACACAGTTAACCCTTTGATCGTCCCCTAGTTTTAACCCCTTCCTTGCCAGTGACATTTACACAGTAATCAGTGCATTTTCATAGCACTGATCGCTGTATAAATGCCAATGGTTCCAAAAAAATTTCAAAAGTGTCCGACATGTCCGCTGCAATGTCGCAGTACCGCTAAAAATCACAGATTGCTGCCATTACTAGTAAAAAATAAAAAAAATAAAAACCCCATAAATTAATTCTCATGGTTTGTAAAAGTGGGACTTTTGCGCAAACCAATCAATGAACGCCAATTGCAATTTTTTTTTACCTAAAATATGAGGAAGTATAAAACTGATGAATAAATTAGTTTTTTTTATATTTTTTTGGATATGTATTTCAGCAAAAAGCAAAAAATATTGTGTTTTTTTTCAAAATTGTCTCTCTATATTTGTTTATAGCGGTGATCAGAAGTGACGCAGAGGTGATCAAATACCACCAAAAGAAAGCTCTATTTGTGGGGAAAAATAGGACGTCAATTTCGTTTGGGTACAACATCGCATGAACGCGCAATTGTCAGTTAAAGCGATGCAGTGCCAAATCGCAAAAAGTGCTCTGGTCATAAAGGGGGAAATCCTTCTGGGGCTGAAGTGGTTATACAGTATCTCCCCCAACTAGCTATATACACCAGAAATATATGACATATTACTGACTCAGCTTCAGCTGGAGATCTATTTTACCAAACATCTGACCAAGGCCATTCACTTATATTAATATTATGATTACTCACAAAACCAAATATATTTTACAAGCTTGCCATGAATATAAGTGCCGAATTATGAATTTGGATTCCCTCAATGAACTGGAGCTCCGCAGTTTCGGCAGCATTCATGCAACATCAGACTATGAGACTCCCATCACCATGCTTGACTGTAGGCAAGACACACTTGTCTTTGTACTCCTCACCTGGTTGCCGCCACACACGCTTGACACCATCGGAACCAAATAAGTTTATTTTGGTCTCATTAGTCTGCTTGTCTTCAGCAAACTGTTTGAGGGCTTTCTTGTGCATCATCTTTCCTTCTGGGATCACAGCCATGCAGACCAATTTGATGCAGTGTGCGGCGTATGGTCTGAGCACTGACAAGCTAACCCCCCACCCTCTGCATATGTCTATTTTCCAAAGACAACATGCACTCAGCTTCTTTGGTCGACCATGGCGAGGCCTGTTCTGAGTGGAACCTGTCCTGTTAAACCGCTGTATGGTCTTGGCCACCGTGCTGCAGCTCAGTTTCAGAGTCTTGGTAATCTTCTTACAGCCTAGGCCATCTTTATGTAGAGTAACAATTTTTTTTCAGATCCTCAGAGAGTTCTTTGCCATGAGGTGCCATGTTGAACTTCCAGTGACCAGTATGAGAGAGTGAGAGCAATAACACCAAATTTAACACACCTGCTAACCATTCACACCTGAGACCTTTTAACACAAACGAGTCACATGACACCGGGCAGGGAAAATGGCTAATTGGGCCCAATTTGGACATTTTCACTTAGTAGTATACTTTTGTTGCCAGCGGTTTAGACATTAATGGCTGTGTTATTTGGCCGATCAATGTTGTGAGATTCTTATCCCTTTCATTATATGAATTGCTTCATTTGAATATCCGGATTTCTGTGAGCAGTCTGTATATGGGCTCCTGGTATCCATATACACCCTGTCCGGGTGATAGGCCACACACGGTTATCGACCCTCTATAACCAAGGGGTCAATTTTGTCCGGTAAGGAGCCCCCTTATTCGGTGGTGGATATTCACAAGTGTTGTGTTGTAGAACTGCAACCTTTCACATAGTGGTGAATCATATTGCTGTCATCTACTATTCTGAATAGGAAGTCACCGTGGAGTTTCCTCTTTTCTTCAAATTGGGACTGTACACCTATCTCAATATAGGCACTCTATTTGGACTATTTAGAATCAATTTTTCTTTTTTGTCCTCTTTTCCCTTATTACGTATGTCAATATTTTTTGCCTAGCGCGGCCTATTTCTGTGTTTTTTAGAAGTTACTATGAGTATCTCATGGTAAGGCTGCAGCTCAGATACATCTATTGGATAGCACAGTTAACCAAAGTTTTACCAATTAATTAATGGCTGTGTGTTGAGTTATTTTGAGGGGACAGCAAATTTACACTGTTAGGCTCGGTTCACACCTAGGCTATCTGACTTGAAAGCGATTCGAAAGCAATTCGAAAGCGATTTGAAAGAGACTTCAGAGCTACTTTGGGTATTACAAAGCGACCTGAAGCGACCTCCATGCCAGGCGACTTTGCCTGTGGCCAATCAGAGAAGAGAAGGAGAAGGAGTTGCCTTAAAAAATTATTTTCTTATTCTGGGATTGTGATCTGCTAAAACAGATATGGCGTCAAGTTGCTAAATTAATTGCTAAAATCACTGATAATCCGGTCACACTCACCCTTCATATATGCCTTCTTTTCTCAAATATCCCAGATTTATCCAAACCTTATAATAGGTTAATCCACACTCTCATAAATTCTATCCACTGGATGATAGCATGTAACTGGCGTACCCCCACATTTCCATGGAATCAGGTCTTGACCAGAATGTCCGCGGTTAGACTTACAGAAAGAATATATCACACCCTAAATGATACTATGACTACGTTTGAACAAAAATGGGATATATGGGACAAAATCCTTGAATAACTGTTTTATATTTGAGTGATTCTACAAACCTTATCACTCCGTTGGTTCACTTATTGTATGCCTCGTTTTTTATCTGATCTTACTAATATTCACTATTTTCTGATGCATCGTTCTCCCCCGTTTTAAGATTTTTTTCTTTTTCTCTTTTTTCTCCTCCCTGCCTCATATCATAACTGTATTGATGACTTTTATTCACATGCTTTGTGTGTATTAACCTTCCAATAAAATCTTTTGTAAACAAAAAAAAAAAAATGATTTTCTTTTTCCTGTAAAGTCGCTTCTTCATAGATGGTGATCCGACTTGTAAGCAACTTCCATTGACTTCTATGGGCTCAAATCGCCTAGAAGTCGCTTTGAAATAGTACAGGGACCCTTTTTGAAATCGCCTTGTAGTCGGAGCGACTTGAGTAGCGCATATTAAGACGGCTCCATTCATTCCAATGGGATTTGAGGATGTCAGGCGATTTGAGGCGAACTGGGGTGACACAAGTCGGATCGCCTAGGTGTGAACCGACCCTAATGCAAGCTGTATTCTCACTACTTTACATTGTAGCAAAGTGTCATTTTTTCATTGTTGTCACTTGAAAAGATATAATAAAATATTTACAAAAATGTGAGGGGTGTACTCACTTTTGTGAGATACTATATATATATATAGCATTACCTATTTTTATGCCTTGCATTTACACTATACACTCTTGAGATGCACATAAAACAGATGTGAATAATCCACACAATAAAGGAACAGACTGCATATTTCCAAATACTACCTGGCACAGTCTGCTCTCCAGCTTCCTCCAGTCTAAAATAACATCCCTGGAACATAACAGAGTGAAAGAGAATCAGAGTCTTGTAGCATATCCTAATGCCCTGATTTATGATAAAAAATTTAAAAGAAATCATTTATATTTCATCGGGTCTAAATAGCTCCATGAAAGTTTTATCCAAAGTGCCACTGTATTTATAGTCAGCTCTCCTCCTGTGGAGGTAATTAATAGACAGATAATTTTCATGAATATCTTCCCAAACTCTGCATTACCATCCCAGCTGGTGTTTACTGTAAGCACAATAAAAGGAGAATGAGATACTGCCAAGGAAATAGTATTTAGAGATACGCTGCAGCAGGGAACACAGCAGTTCCTTAACATCCCTCTGCCCAGAAGGGAAAACAAAGCTTATACTGAACTTGTCTTATAGAAAAATTAACATCACCAACCATCTAAAGGATTCTGTGTTGTAGATGCTGAGTGTAAAAGGATGGCACAATGTGAACAGCTTGTAAAGCCTGCTTTACAGGAGCAGAAAAGAGAAATGTAGCATGTTCTTTGGAATGCAAACTCATCAAATTTATAGCATCATCTAAAATATGCATATAAATGTTTGTTGACTACTATGGATGTCATCGGATTTTAAGGATGGCATTCTAAGTAGATAAATTAGTGGGAAAAAAAATCTGCAAATACCTTAGCATTAGCAATATACTACTGTATGTTGAGCAATGGTATTGATCATTGTTGTTCAATTATTATTATTATTATTATTATTTATTTATTATCTTCATATGGTTAAAAAGTTACTTAGGCTAAAAAAAGACCTGTCTATAACATTTAACCTTACACAAAAACCTATTAGACACTCTCTATAATTAAGGAGGTAAAAAAAAAATCATATAAAGCACTGCACAGTTGCCTTAAGGGAAACAGGTCATGAGCAGAATACAATAGCTACCATTGCTGATGTCCTGAAAATGCCTATTGCATATTTTTATAATGACCCCTGGCTTCAATATTTTCTAACTGATCCAAAACAAATCTGTAAATCAGGTACGTCAGAGAAATTTCCTTATCTCCAGGTTACAGATTTAAAATATCTTAATCTTATAGTGGTTTCCAAAGTGTATATACTGTACATATATAAATGTATTTATCAAAGGGCCAAATAACACTTGCATGGTTAATTTATCATCCCAATCATTTATATAGCACCATCAATTTAAGCAGCGCTTTACATATATATTATACATTCACATCAGTCCCTGCCCTCAAGGAGCTTACAATCTAAGGTCCCTAACTCACATACACATATAAGGACCAATTTACCTACCAGCATCTGGAGGGTGGGAGAAAACTAGAGTATCCCCATGCAGGCAGGGGTGCTGTTAGAAATCATGGGGCCCCATAATGACAGCCCCCCCCCCCCACACACACTACCCAGAAAATATCTAATTACATGTTTGATAAAAATACACGAAAATCATTATTATATGACATGTTTACTGCCCCTCCCCCCACCCCCCCCATTCGCTCTCCAACCTAAAACATCTCCTTGTGTGTCCACAGCAGCTGCTGGAGAGGAGGGAAGCCGGACAAGCTGCTAGGAAAAAAGGTGCACAGGGGGCCCTGAAAGGTGAGGGATGGGGGCACGGATTCTAGAACTGATCCCCCTGTAACACATTGTGAGGGAGGGAGCAAAAGAGAAGCTGGCAGTGCAAGGCAGAAGAGGATCAGTGTCTGCAGTGAGGTAGTACAACTGGTCCTCCTGCTTAGCAGGTGCCTGTGCTCTCCTTGTGAACTGATGGGGCCTGGGCCCAGTACAGGAGGGATGGCTGTACTGTGCTATCAGTGGCCCTGCACACAGGCACAGGGAGAACATGCAAACTCCAGGAATATAGGGCTGTGGTCGAGATTGGAACCAACAATCCTAGTACTGTTGGACAGAGGTGCTTACCACTTAGCCACTGTGCTGTCTTTTACTACGACTACAGTTATGCTATAGTTTTATAGGGTTGGTTTTATTCTGCTAAGTTTCAAGAGCTGGTTACCCAAGAAAGGACAACATGGACATGCAACAGTTCACTGGTTAGGCCAAGTTAAAAAAAAATCCTCGGTGTAGCCATTTTGAATAATTAGTACCTGGCCACAGAATGGAATTAAACAACCAATTCTATGCACCATTCTGCTATAGTGTTGGATATTTGAATAGAAGGTGCCAAAACATTTGTTTTCCTCTGCCATTTGGCATTTGCAGTAAGAATGTGTGATTTCAAATAATTTTATATTGCTATTGCACACTGCACTCTTGCTTCACACACATACATTTGTTTTAAAAAGCTGCTGGTATTAGCAAAGAAGTAATCTAATGGAAAGGAAAAAAAAGTGTTACCTCTCTATGCTTGAAACAAGCACACATTCCCAGGGTAAGCATAAAAAAAAGGTACATGGGTACATTGCTACCATTTATTGAAGGGTAAAATAAACAACCCTTAGTATTTGGCTGGTAAGGAAACATGTTCCAAGAGAACTATGAAGTCTGCAACTACAAATCGTCTTCATCTGGCTATCATATTGATCCAGTGTCTTCAATACTTAAAGTCATTTGACCACCATTCAACTCAGAAAAGAAGCAAGAGTGTCTACAGGAAACAGTGTGGAAAGATAATGGAGTAAATACAAATTTACACCGTTGTCAGGTTTATTTTTTCTGTCTTTTTCGGTTGGGAATATTTCCCTTTACTTTCTCTCTTAGAGACGCAACATGAAGTGAGAGGAATCCCCCAAAAGTAAAGGTAATTCACATCCTTGTGACAGTTGTCACCCCACCAGAAGATATCCCCTTACTTCTTCAGGTAGCTCTAAACTTCTTGATTTTCCATCAATTTTTCTTTTAGTGACAATTATGAGGGCAAACAGAAAGAGTGAATCTCCTCTGCCAGGACACCGACACCAATGAAAACTTGACAGGCAGTCTAATCTTTCCCCAGTCCATCAAAAACTACAAAAAAAGTTTTTCCCGTGCAGACACTTTAAGATAAGTTGGATTTGGGACACTTTAAGAGAAGTTGGAGTTGGGCTTTAACTTAGCCACTGATATGGTCATTCCACAATTTTCCTAGTTTGGTTATTTGAACAGGGAAACAAATGAAGCCCCAGCAGGCTTAAAAAAATTGGCAAGGATATGGAAAGAGAAGTACAGTCTGGGGGGGGGGGGGGGGGCTGAAGAGGGGGTTTTTCTAATGCAATCAAGAGCCAAGTAAGAGCTTTCGGGTTATGCAACTCAATCTGCCAGTGGAAACAGAAATGATAAGTGTTGTTCTCTGGGTTATTATTTTGTTATATTTGGAATTTGAGCTAGAAATATTTTTTCAACAAAACAATGCTACTATACTTATTAAGGGTATGCTAATTATTTTTAACATTTATTCAACCAAGTAAGGTTCAAGTTTGCTTGTTAGAAATAATAATAATAATAATATGCAAGATAAATCCGTTTAACACAAATGAAATGATGGTAAATGATTGTAAGCAATTTATATTGGTCGTACTTTGTTGCTGGCTCTTTTGTTAAGTCAGCTTTCACGCAATATTAAACAGTTTATACCTATGGGGTACATATTGGCTTGGGAGAACAGAAAACAAATAGCATTTCTTTTCAGCAGGCTCCCCCATATATCTGAGAAGATAGCTTTAATTAAAGCCCTAAAATATTTATGCTGTTGGTCATCCTATTGCCACTGCACTGTAGAAACAAGCGAGAGCAGCCAGGGATGAACAATAGGATCCCAACAGCATTGCCGGCAGAGTCTGTTCCCAAATTAAAAGGTGCCTAAGCTGTGTAGGAAATTCACTGACTGGATTTGTATTCTTCTGGGTCAGATTGCTTTTCTCTCCTAAGCTAAAAATGTGTACAAATGAATATAATATAGTAAAATAAGGTATAATATAGATCTTATAATATTGTGTGTTAGGCATGTACTGAATGGCTGAGGTGCATAGACAAATAGAAAACATAC
Source organism: Glandirana rugosa (assembly GCA_018402905.1). Classification (NCBI taxonomy): domain Eukaryota; kingdom Metazoa; phylum Chordata; class Amphibia; order Anura; family Ranidae; genus Glandirana; species Glandirana rugosa. The sequence continues at coordinate 591,380 of BLSH010549819.1, read as the reverse complement.
TGTAGATCTAGACCAGGGGTCTCCAAACTCTCTCCATCAGAGTCCGCCTTTACATCAGAATCCTTCTTTACATCAGGGTCCCTGTTAGAGTCCCCCTTGTATCAGAGTTCACATCAGACTCCTACCTTACCAGCGGCGGCTCTACCATAGAGCGCTGATCCTTCTAAAAAAAAAAAAAAAATACGCCGGTATATGGCTGTGCGGCTTTTTTTTGGGAGATTTGCTGTCAGCTGACAGCAATTCCCAACGCCCATTGGTCAGCCATTAAAGTGTATAGATGTGCGCCAGCCAGACGCACATCTATACACTAATTGGCTCTGGCCTCAGTCACTGTCCTCCAGACAGTGACTGATTGGTCAGGAGCGGGGTGGGACTGGCAGACATGCTGGTGCTTGGACTGCACGCACGCGTGCCTGTGATCCCGCCGACCGACGGAGAGAGTGCAGATTGACGAGTCCCTCTGAGGTAAGTACTGCTGTGCTGCTGGGCTCTGCATACCTGTTTACAGATACCTATGTACCGGCTGGTGGCAATACCTATGTACTGGCAATAACTGTGTACTGGCTGGCGGCAATACCTGTGTACTGGCAATACCTGTGTACTGGCTGGCGGCAATACCTGTGTACTGGCAATACCTGCGTACTGGCTGGTGGCAATATCTGTGTACTGGCAATACCTGTGTACTGGCTGGCGGCAATACCTGTGTACTGGCTAGCGGCAATACCTGTGTACTGGCAATACCTGTGTACTAGCAATACCTGTGTACTGGCTGGCGGCAATACCTGTGTACTGGCAATAACCGTGTACTGGCTGGCGGCAATACCTGTGTACTGACAATGACTGTGTACTGGTTGGCTGCAATACCTGTGTACTGAAAATACCTGTGTACTGGCTGGCTGCAATACCTGTGTACTGGCTGGCTGCAATGCCTGCGTACTGGCTGGCTACAATACCTGTGTACTGGCTGGCTACAATACCTGTGTACTGGCTGGCTGCAATACCTGTGACCTGGCTGGCTACAATACCTGTGTACTGGCTGGCTACAATACCTGTGTGCTGGCTGGCTACAATACCCATGTACTGGCTGGCTACAATAACTGTGTACTGGCTGGCTACAATACCTGTGTACTGATAATACCTGTGTACTAGCTGGCTACAATACCTGTGTACTGACATTAACTGTCTACTGGCTGGCTGCAATACCTGTGTACTGGCTGGCTGCAATACCTGTGTACTAGCTGCATACTGTGTTACTGGCTGCAATATACCCCACCTGTGATGCTGAGCTGTATACTGTATCCTTTGATGCTGAGCTGTGTACTCCTGACACAATAGGTGAAATACAGGGGGACAGAGTGGGTGGATTCTATAAGGGATGGGGCTTATGAGAGGTAGGAGGGGTCAAAAAGGAAGGGCAGGGCCTGGCGCCCCAACATCCTAAAATTTCACTAGCCGCCACTGTATCTTACATCAGGCTTCCCATCAGAGACCCCTTACATCAGGGGTCAGCTGCATGCTATATAAACCCTTGTAGTGGGCAGCATATGGCCAGGGGTGTAGTTTGGAAACCCCTGATCTAGATAAGCACCCCTAGAAATCTGCTACTCACATTAGCTTACCTATAACTTTCTGCCCGTCGATTGTCTGACTGCAGTATATCCCAACCCTGACTGCATGTGTGAGTGTAATTCACTGTGAAGGGAGACCTGATGTGCGTAGGTATACTCCAGGTCAATGATATACTAGGCAGTATTCAAAATATTGCCATCAAATAAGTACCACATCCAATATTAACCATTTACCTGAAGAAAAAAAACTATAGAGGACTTAACAGGTACCAGGGAGGACACAGTGTTAAAATTCCAATATTTTATACTGCCACGGGCCACCGTTTGGAGCAGTGGTAGTTCTTTGAGCAAGATTGATGAGGATTTGTACCCACTAAGGGAATTGCGGGCGTTATCTAGGATAAGAGCCCTTTATTCACTTGGCACAATAGCCGGCTGGAAAACAGTCAACCCTTGGTGGAATTGGATGATTTACAACCAAATACTTCTACCATAGGACTGATGGTTAGGCGTCACTGGACTATTGTGAGGTACTGCCCCTTTTAATTTTTGGACAGTTCATATTGTGATTCAAGCATTCTGCACAGTTTTGATTACTCCTGGCAACTTAGATAGCCTATTTTACTGGCTTAATCCAAGATAATCTATATCCTGTTGATTTGATGGAAATAATATATACAAACTCTCTGCCACTGATGTGTTCACTATGTGAACTGCTCAATACACATCTGACCCACTGGGCCTGGTAGCTACCACCAAGTGCCACCTTTATCTCCTTCTCTGCTCTTGTACTCTTTTTTAAATGAAAAGCAAAGGTCCTGAGGAAGCATCTTTGCAAAACATTGACCTTATCAATTTGCTACTCTTAAATTTATGTATTATGATTGATATCCTCTGAGCAATGAAGATATAATTTTATGAGGAATTATATTCCTTGTGTTGTTGTTATTATTGTTTTACAATGTTGTAAACAAAATATTGTAATTTTAACACTGTGTCATCCCTAGTACCTACCAGTAAAGTCCTCTTTAGTATTTGTTTTGTTAAATGGTCAATGATGCTCTAAGAAGGGATGGATAATGAGAGCCATTGAACATGTACCTTCAAAAACAAGTCAGCATTGATGGCTCCAGTGTTTCTGCTCTGTCGGGTTTCTTTCCATATATCAAATTTCTTCCTCTGGCAGCAGTTCTATCTGGATTTTATACCTAATTTAAAAGACTACCTTCATAACAATTGCCTAATTTTAAAGCTGGTATATGTGAAATTTTTGGTTTTGGGTTTAATACCACTTTAAGTAACCTTTGGGCAATGACAATGGAATTTCTTCCTTCTATATCAGCCCTTCCATCTGATGATGCCTGGATAGTTTTGGGTTCAATGCCTCTTGGCAGAGCCAGCAGCATGACACCAATAATCTTTTAAGCTGTCTGGAAGGGTGGCATTCTGACACTAAAGGTTGAGGCATTTTCGCAATCAAAGCCAATGACTTAATTTTCCCAGTGGTTCGCTGAAACCTAATAATTATTTCAAGGATTTTTCTGGGGTAAAGAGGTTGAGAAAGGAGGTTCTAGATCATTGCGGCACCAACCTGGGCCAACATGAATTTACTGACTATGGCATTGCTGCTCATAACAGATGTGCAATTTAAAAAAAGGCTATAGACGGTCAGAGAGGAGTTGTATGTGCAAAGCCAATTTTTGGAATGTTAGTTTCAGTGGCAATTAGGGTCTGACTTGTAAAATTAGGACTTTTTACTAATGTTATGTTAGAGGTGGCAACCCCAATGACAATGGCCATAGGGAGAGTGAGCGAGAATCATAGGTAAGGGGACTATGTGATTAAAGATTGCATATGGTGCCATGTAACCTAAAAAAAATATCATCAAATGTGGACATCAGTTCTGATTGGAATCAGGTTTTACTTTTTTGAGATCTTATTTTTAAAGTGTATGTTAAAGCAGTTGTAAACTGCGGTTGGTTAAAAAAAAAAAAAACACCTGTAAGGTAATTGCACAATATGTTAGTATGCATTGCATACTAGCCCATTATGAAATACCTACCTTAGAACGAAGCCCTCACATGGCACGCTGAGAGGGCTGACATCTTTCCCAGGATCTCACTTCCTTGTTCGCGCACTCTGGCTGTGTGATTGGCCGGAGCCGCGATGACATCACTCCCACGCATGTGCTCGGGAGTTCTCGGTTTCGACACAGAGCTCTGAAGTTCTGGCTAGTTATGCCAGACCTTCAGAGCACATGCAGCGGTGATGTCACTGGCTGCATCCAGGGTAAATATTTCCTAAACAGTGCACATTTAGGAGATATTCATTTTACCTACAGGTAAGCCGTATTATAGGTCTACCTGTAGGTAAAAGTCGCAAAGTGTGCTTTACTACCGCTTTAAGTCAAAAGTGTTTTTCTTAGTTTTGGATAGCGTTGAGAAGGGTTAGAACCCCTATGTGAGGGTTAGAGAGATGTTCCCTTGCTTCCTATCCTGGTGACAGTTGTTTTACCCAAATCTGTCAACTTTCTGACATGAAAAAGGAACATCTTTTAAAAACATGTGCAGGTAAAGAACGCACTCCTGCCAGATCCTCATTTATGCAGATCATAAGGAATAACAAGTTTAACAATATTAACCACTTCCTTACTGGGCACTTAATCCCCCCTCCTGCCCAGACCAATTTTCAGGTTTCAGCGCTGTCGCATTTTGAATGACAATTGCGCGGTCGTGCGACGTTGTACCCAAATAAAATTGATGTCCTTTTTTCCCCACAAATAGAGCTTTCTTTTGGTGGTATTTGATCACCTCTGTGATTTTTATTTTTTGCACTATAAACAAAACCAAGAGCGACAATTTTGAAAAAAGAACAATATTTTTTTACTTTTTGCTATAATAAATATCCAAAAGTAAAAAATAAAAAAAAAAATATTCATCAGTTTTGGCCGATTTATATTCTTCTACATATTTTTGGTAAAAAAAATCACAATCGGCGTTTATTGATTGGTTTGCACAAAAGTTATCGCGTCTACAACCTATGGGAATTGATTTATGGTGTTTTTATTATTTTTTTTTTTTTTTACTGGTAATGGCGGCGATCTGCGATTTTTATCGGGACTTTGATATTGGGGGGGACATGTCGGACATTTTTGACACATTTTTGGGACCAATGACATTTATACAGCGATCAGAAATTTAAATGTCCACTGATTACTGTATAAATGTCATTGGCAGTGAAGGGGTTAACCTGCAGGGGGGCAGTGAAGGGGTTAACTATGTTCCCTGGGTGTGTTCTAACTGTGGGGGGGCGGGGTTGGCAGGGACATAACAGATCTAACTGATCCCAGTGACAGGGATCAGTAGATCTGCTTGTCCCCCTCTCACAGAACGGGGAACCGCCGTGTTTACATTGGCGGTTCCCCGTTCTACAGCTTTGCAGGCGATCGCGGGTCAGGAGCGGACATCGAGTCCGCCCAACCCGCGGGCACGCCCACGCAGCATGCGGAGGCCGCGCGTGCGCACAGGGGGCGTGTGAAGGGGCGGACGTCCATGGACGTCCACCCGGATATTCAGATCCACGCTGTAGACGTCTTTTGTCTATAGCGCGGATCTCTAGTGGTTAAACATACAGGTATTTTTTTAGATTCTTCTTTAAATTGTCACAATTTTTTCTAAAATAAATACAATAATTTATAGTTTAGATGAAAGGTTTAGTGAAGTATAACATACAGCATTTAGTAGTTATAGTACATTTTTAAATTTAAAAAAAAATAGAAGTCTATACATCAGACCAACATGAGGGACAACAGAGGGTGAAAGAGGCACAGAGAGATTTTGATCCTAAAGAGGGACAGCTACACCAAATGACGGACAATTGGTTTTGGCAAAGTAAGGAAAAAGAAGTGAAGGAAACTGCAACAGGAATGCTGACAGAATAAAAAAATCGAAAAGGGGTTCTAGTTTTAACCTAGACTAATAAGAAAAGCATTATTATTTCTGTACATTGCTGTTGGAGACTTTCTGTCTGATAAAACATTGACAGCAGGACAAAAAGGTAGCATACAGTACATCTCTCTAGTTGAGTCCTAGATGCCAGTAAAAATCTGCCAGGGGGTAAAACCTCTACCATTCAAAACTAAGGGAAAAAAGTTTTGTCTGCATGTACATTTTCAACCCTTCTCATTACAGATTTTAGGTTTGTTTCACTATATTTTGTACATTGAAAGGCACAGATCCTGATGATATTGCTTGGTTTGGTTCACTTATCTATAATAACATGATCCAGTCCCATGAACATTTTAAATATTCTGTGCAGCAATACTTGGCACAAATGGTCATTGGAAAATTTCTGTAATATAAATAGAACCGTCTTTATGTACTGAATATATGGTATATTAGATTGTAATTTTAGTGCCTTTTGCTGATGTGGGAATTCTGCAAATGTTGTATTGTCTGCCAACTTACTTGGCATTTAAAGCCATAATGATGTTGTAAATATTCTCTTTGTTCTTGTAATCTGCTTTGAATATTTATCTCATTTTTAATGTCCATGAAAGTATATGTAAACCCAATCACTGAAAACTCATATAAGCTTTAACATGTTAATGGCATTTCAAAAATATTTACTTTTTTATTTTAGGATGCTGCTTTCATTCGAATAATACTTGGTGCCTTTGAGAAAATCACCACCTCATGGTATACGTGGATCCATTTCTCCACCTCTGATGACCTCAAGGCGATCATATCCTCTGACAGTGGTTCAGTGGCTGCGTTGTCTTAGGCTGGCCATACGCGGTTCGAATCTTGGCCCGTTCAGCAGGAAACCATGTAAACCATGCAGCATTCAAACCATATATGGGCAGGCTGAATGTAACAAGTTGATCGATCAATCAACTTGGGTACAACCAGCCTGCTGTATTCGCTTGCGATTATTGCTAATGCCTGCTGTAGCCGCTAGCAATAACCACTGTCTTCTCCTGGTGGGACAGCTTCCCCTGCCTTCCCCTGCCCAATGGCCCAGCAGGAGGGATTCCTGCATCAACACTGTATGCGAAGATGGGGGAATCAAGCTAATTTATTTTCTGCAACTCGAGGTTGCAGGAAAGAAATTTGCTCTGTGTATGGCCAGTCTTACTCCCGAGGCTTGAAAGCTTGTCAGAGCTCCTAGCAGGCTTGAAACAGGAACTAGCTGCAATGAGCAGAGCTGATACAGATGACTGCCAGATAGGCACTTGAACCAGATGTGAGAGCAGGACCGGGAACAGCAGCGTGGTCACAGGAATAACTGAGGTCAAAAGCGGGCGGGCAGCAAGGTACCGAGACATAAGACAGAGATGTGGTCAAAAACGGAGCCGGGGTCGGGAACTGACAACAGAGCAGAAGCAGGATCCAAGTTCAGGTCAAAGGTAAGCTTGGTCAGCAACAGGGGAACAAGCAGAGTAGTAGCAGGACACAGGGAACAGCTGAAATATCAGTCAGCAGTGGAGCAAGAGCCCCTTTAAATAGTTTGTCTGGCGCCAACATGCATTGAGTGTGCGCCCATACGCATTCCTGTGTGCATGCACACGCCTAGTCAGCGTTGTGCTGAGAGTTCTGCACATATTTTTCACTGATGACTACTCAACAAGGGCAGAATACATTTAAAAAACTCAAAATGACCTTGTGACCACAGGATTTACACAAAAAAAGCCTCAAATGTAAAAGAAGCTTTTTGATGGATCATGTAAGGAAACGCTCTTGTTCCCAACTCCCTGGCTACTGCTAGCATTTGGCCGTTAGATGAGTGGAATGCTTGCTCCCCCCATTAGGCTGCTGTGGTTCCTCCTAAGGGCTCACACATTAGTAGAGGGTGTACAGACTGGTGGAAGAAACCACAGCAGCTGATTGGGGGAGCAAGCAGTCCCTTTATCCTACTGGGCAGGGGAGAAGTGGTGGTTTGGCCTTACACGGGCTGCTAGAAAGGTGTAAATAAAGATTCCTCTTACAGATGGAATTTTTTTTTGTAAAAGTCACTCTATGGTGACAGGTTCACTTTAAAGTGGCCCTATCATCACATTTTGCCCCATCTACTCAAGATCTGCTTGTTATTGGTACAAGAGTTACTTACAGTAGCTCCCTCTGTTGCAGAAATGTGTGCTGTCTAAATTTGTGAAATCAGTATCTCTTATCTGTCAGAAAACTGACATTTCCTGGGGCATCAGAGCCTAGGATTTTAGGCCACCAATAGCCCTTATGTCATTAATTTCTTAAGCTAGCCAAATTTTTGTACAAATGCTGTACATATAAAAAATCCGGTCAGTATATTCTATAATATTATATACATATCAGTAATACAAAATTCCCTTTGATTTTGGAATGAACAGAATTTACAGAATGAATACCACATTTACTATTAGAATTTTGTTCATTCGGGAAAAAAATTCCATCTTGCTCCTTTGATTTTTTTTAGCCTACATGGTCTAAAACAATCTTCGATTTTACCTCATTAACTATTAAAAAATCAAACGGATACTCCGAAAACAAAATTTTGAAACAAAATTCTACTAGTGTATGGCCAGCTGGTAAAAAAACAGGATTGGAACAAGACTGGAGGAAGAAGCCACTGCATAGTGCACATTGACAGGTGACTGCTATCCAACCACTTACACATCCAATCTTGTGAGATATTTTTACTAGCCTTCTAACCCTGGAGATTGGTAATATAGAGGCCTGGGGGAAAAGTGCAGCCCAGAAGTGTGAGGCTCTGACATTCCAGGAAGTATCAATTTTGTGAAAGATAAGGGAACCCGATTACAAGGGAGCTACTATAAGTGGATCTTGTACAGACTGATAGCAGTTCTTTTGTAAACCAGGCAAAATGTGGTGACAGGTTCTCTTTAAATTGTTTCTACACAGATGCAGTCTCCAGCATTCATGGTTTCCATCTGAAAATTTTGTTTTATTGATTTTTGATGTCCTACAATCTGCCTGTGAGTAAAAAATAACTTTTTGCCATATTTAGCTGTCACCATGTAAGTGTTTGCACCCATGAAGCTGAGGTCTATTGCTATCTCTGCCAGGGCACTGCCACACGACCTGAATGTCAGACTCGTGTTTCATTTTTTCAGTTCTCTTTCATCCCTGGCAGTTTGAAATCTTTAATACACAATATATGGATGGCTTTGCCTGTGGCCACACACCTATAAAGGTGAATTTATGAGTTGAAAGGAGAGCATGTGGCTGGTATTATGCATTGTCTGACATCATAACGAAGAGAAAAAAGAACCTGCAGCAGGTATGACATGGCTGTTCCATTGCATAATCTGATTTGGGATATGTATAGAATTACCCAGACAGTGAATTATTTATCACCTAAACGGCCCAGCATCAATTACCTGTCATGGTGCTCTTATTCATTAAGGAGATTGGACAGCACGCCCTAACAAAGGCACAGGGTGTTGCTAAGTTACGCCAGTTGATGAGCCAATGACAGGAGTATCTGTCTACATGACAAACTATGGGCACGGCAAAGGCCTTGTAAAGAGATACCACAAGTAATACAAAGTTTGCTGAAACCTCTAACACACAGCTCCAGCAGTTCCTTTTTACTTTGAAGGAAAAATCAGTATTATAAAGTATCTACTTGTTCAGCAGTATACAGATTCAGATATACTGTCAAAGGTTTTTGTGCCATGTACCATCTTAGCCTTACCTGGTGAAGGAGGATCAAGGAGTGCCAGTACACACGAGCTCCTTTCAAAGTGCAGCATTTATCAGATCCTACATGTGTTCTTGCTGTATATACCTAATAATAACAATACCATTGTGCTAATCATTGCAGCAAATAATGTTGAGCTGGTCATGAAAGAGATACCCATAGATGTTCTTATCTAATCCTGAACTTCTTAACAGAGAAAAACTGTGTTGGCTGGCCTGAAAATGTTATTAGCCTGGCTGTCATGCTGAACTTCTGGCTTCCAGTGCTTTTCAAATCGCTGATGAATAAATATATATCCAGGGAAACCAGAACTCCTGTGATGTACACTGGCCTGGTCAGTGACTTGGGAAGCATTGGCTGTCAGAGGGTGGACAGCATTTTCAGAAGGAATGATCAGCAACAAAGGTTTCTTTTTTGGATATTTTTTTCCAGAGATTTGTAGGTGTTCAGGCTATCGCTCTTTGCCTATTTGCCCGCTCTCGTGTTTTTCCTGTACGCTACTTGGCCCGTAGCATAAGGCCAACATGTCAATTGGAATAGCATTGGGGATAGTGTTAGGGTTGCCAATACAGTTGACTTTGTTTATCAATAAACTATTTAGCATGTCAGCAGTGACACAGTGATCACATGGCTTTTTTGGAAAACAAAGCTATGCGATTTTATGTTTTAAGCAAATTTAGCTAATTTTTTAAAAATTTTGGTGTAGGCAAAATTCCTAATTTCACTGTGAAATTACTAATCTCTTTCCTGTGTTTGATGCCTGTTAAGTTAGATACCATTTATCATGGGTGAGTCTTTGTGAGGCAAGAAGTGAATTTGTACTGACAAGGAGCCAGAGAGAGGTACACTATATGACCAAAAGTATTAGGATGCCTGCCTTTACACGCACATGAACTTTAATGGCATCCCAGTCTTAAGGCCCGTACACACAATACGAATTTCGGACAGGAATTTTCGTTCGACGGGCTGTCATTCAAAATTCTAAACATTAGTATGCTCCTTTCAACAACCGCTTTTGATTGTTCGTCAGACAAAAGCTGGATGTGCAGATTAGTAAGTTTTTGTCGTACGACAACGCAACGTCCAATTTTCGTTCCGTTAGTGCAGTTTTCGTACAAAAAAAAAAACATACGACCAAGACTACGCATGCTCAGAGACTAAAAAAAGTTGCAAAAATATTCAAAACATTACGTCACTTCTGACGTTGAGTTCAGTCATACGAAAATGTTTGTATTGTTTGTTTTTTTTTAATTCTGTTTATTAGATTTTTAAAGACAAGTACAAAAAGTGGCAACAGCCACAACACATACAGATAGCAAAAAGCTGTCTCATACATAACTTAGGCCGGTGCAAGTTCAAGCATTCTAATAACAGTGCATCATGGCCGGATACCCCCGGTCGTGAGGTGGTGCCGCTTCCCACCCATGCCCACAGAGTCCCCCCTGCCCAGGTCCACACAGGCCCTTCCCTGGCAGCATCTCAACCTCCCCTGTCAGGCTTAACACCCGGAGGGAGGCAAGAGGGCAAGCGGAAGTAGCAATGGCTCATGCCGTTGTGGGCTCAGCCAGCCAGGCCCGCCACACTTTATCGTATTTCAAAGGACATCCTCTCGATACATATGTGTCTCTATAAAGAGGGAGGCAGTCATTCACTAAACGTTTCCACTGTATCAGGGCCGGGGGGGGAGGGTGGGTTTCTTCCACTGCATGGCAATATTCTTGCGGGCATAGAAGAGGAGAACCCCTATCAGCGTCCTTTTTGCCACAGTCGGCATCAGAGTCTCCACCAACCCCAATAAACAGATCTCCATAGAGGGAGTGATGGCTGTAGAGGCCACTAGGTTGACCAGGTACAGGACTCCATTCCAGTAGTCCTGGATCCTGGGGCAATGCCAGAATGTGTGAGAAATCTCCCACCTCATCCCTACACCACCAGCACTCTGCGGACACCTCCGGATGCATCTTATGAAGCCTATGTGGGGTGTAATAGGCCCTATTTACAATTTTAAATTGCACCACGCGATCTCGGTCGTCTAGAATAGGAACATCTTGCTGCCATCATCGCCGCAACTGCTCCAGAGGCAAAAAGGAAGCAAGAATCAGATAGGAGTATAAGTGTGAAGTTGGCTTTTCCCCACAGGATGCCCAAAGCGTCCGTTCTAAACCTGACTGAACATATGTGCAGGTCAACTGAGAGAACTGGGCAATGAAGGCATGGGAGAGGTGCATATACTGAAAGAAATAGTGTCCTGGGATTCCATAGGTGGACGAAACCTGAGCGAAAGAGAGCAATTTACCATTGGGCACCATCTGTGCCACCAATTTAATCCCATGTCTAGTCCACGCGAATGGATCCTGTAATTTATAAAAATGAGGCAAGTTTGGGTTGAGCCACAGTGGCGCCTCGGGCGAAATACCTCACACACTGCAGTCCCGCTCTCCAGGCCCTCAATGTGGTACAAATAGAAGGGGTTAGATCATATGGGGCCCTCAGCCCTCTAAAAATTAAGAATTTCAGGACCTCCAGGGAACCGACCACTGTGGCCTCCAAACTCGCAGCTGAGTTAAAAAGGTCTGGGTTGATCCACCAGGTCACAGTGACCAACTGGGTGGCTAGGAAGTATTTGTAGCAATCCGGGAAAGCCATTCCCCCCTGCTCGCAGGGTCTCATCAAGGTACTCAGCTTGTATCTGGGTGGCTTGTGGCCCCAAAGGAAGGACAAGAAAATTTGTTTTAGACTGCGGAAAAAGGACCGAGGGATCCATTGAGGGGAATTACGGAATAGGTAGGTACGTTTGGGGACAAGCTTCATCTTAATCAACTATTTTAATTCCTCAACCCATTGTAATGGGACATCTAGGGGGACCGTGGACTTCGCAGTCTCATCCATGGGAAATAAGAGGGACTTCGCCCAATTTACTCTAAGCCCGGTATCACCTGTGAAGGAGTTCAGGACCTCAAGTGCCCCCTGCAGAGACGGGCCTGCATCACTCAAAAAGAGGAGCATGTCTTCAAAAAGGTTTGTATTGTTAGTACGCTCTTCACTTTCGACATGAGACAAGCATCCAACAAAAAACGACTGTTCTGTCATCTGAAAATCAGATTGTATGAGGCTTTAGACAGTAGGGTTCAAAATTGAGTTGGCCCACCCTTTTGCAGCTATAACACCCAGGGCCGGCCCTGCCATGGGTCCCAGTGGGCCCATTAGACCCAGGCAGCACTTTGAGAGGGGCAGCAAATTGAACCATGACCGCCTCTCCTTCTCTTCTATTTACCCAGCGAATTGATGACCAAGATTTTTTTTCCAGCAGTTTTGTGTGTCATTACAACTGCCCCCCGGCCTCTCCTCCTGTCCCTATACTACCCTAGCCTGTCTATATACTACCCTAGCCTGTCCATATACTACACTAGCCCGCCCCTATACTGCCTGAGCCTGTCTATATACTACCCTAGCCTGTCTATATACTGCCCTAGCCTGTCCATATTCTACCCCAGCCTGTCCATATACTACTCTAGCGTGCCCACTTACTACCCTAGCCTGTCTATATACTACCCTATCGTGCCCATTTACTACTCTAGCCTGTCTATATACTGCCCTAGCCCGCCCCTTGTAATTGAACATAATGGTATGTCATATAACTTTGCATATAAACAAGGTCGTGTTGCATGTAAATCTGACTTCCTGTTAAATTAAATTTTAGTTTTAACTGTCATTATATAAATTAATGGATGTGGGGGCTTTTTGGTGGGCGTGATTTTTTTTGGGGGGGTGGGGGAACAGCATTTCATTCTTGGACCCAGGCAGCACAATGTCTTGGGCCAGCCCTGATAACACCCCTTTAACACTGAGGCACTTCTAGACTGCCAGTAAAACACTGAGCGCTTTTGAAGAGCTTTTCGGGCTCTTTTGAAGAGCTTTCCATTCATTTCAGTGGAGAGGGGCATTTTTCACCGCCCTGCCAGCACACTGCCCCAGTGTAAAAGCATTCATTGATTGTAATGGAAATAGGTTTACATGAGCTTTTCAGGTGCTTTTTTTAGTGTGAAAGCGCCTGAAAAGGGCCTCAGTGGGAAAGGGGTCTAACATCTTCAACTCTCCTGGGAAGGCTGTCCACGAGGCTTAGGACTATGTTGATGGGAATGTTTGACCATTCTTCACGAAGCGCATTTGTGAGGTCAGGCACTAATGTAGGACGAGAAGGCCTGGCTTGCAATCTCCACTATAATTCATCCCAAAGGTGTTCTATTGAGTTGAGGTCAGGACTCAGTGCAGGCCAGTCAAGTTACTTCACCCCGGCTGAAGCCGTTCATCCGGCTCCATAGTACGGCAGGGCGGAAATGACGTCAGAAGTCAGTTCCGCCCAACGGTCTTAAAGGGCCCATTTTTTTTTTTGGACTGTCATTTTTTCAATTTTTTTTTTTTTTTGCATTTTAGTGTAAATATGAAATCTGAGGACTTTTTGACCCCAGATCTCATATTTAAGAGGACTTGTCATGCTTTTTTCTATTACAAGGAATGTTCACATTTCTTGTAATAGGAATAAAAGTGATAAAATTTAAAAAAAAAAAAAAAAAAGAACAGTGTTAAAATAAAAAGTAAAAAGCAAAAGAAATAATTAAAAAAATATAAAAATTTAAAGCGGTGTTCAAACCACACATGTGAGGTATCGCTGCGATCATTAGAGCTCCTCTGTAACTCAAAACTGCTAACCTGTAGAATTTTTTAAACGTCGCCAATAGAGATTTTTAAGTTGCAAAGTTTGTCGCCATTCCGCGAGCGGACGCAATTTTGAAGCATGACATGTTGGTTATCATTTTACTCGGCGTAACATTATCTTTCACAATATGGAAAAAATGTATCTAACTTTACTGTTTTCTTATTTTTTAACTAAAAAAAACTGAATTTATTTAAAAAAATGCAGGCTTGGTGTGACATAAAATTTTGCAATGACCGCCATGTTATTCTCTAGGGTGTTAGAAAAAAAATATATAATGTTTGGGGATTCTAAGTAATTTTATAGCAAAAATACCTGTTTTTAACTCGTAACACCGAACCCAAAAAACAGGCTCGGTATGGAAGTGGTTAATGTTGCAATCAAGGAGAGTGTTGTATATCACGAGAGCCATCACGGAGACGTGCCATATAAATTGGACTTCAACTCATCACAAACTATGCACTTTGTAAAGTTGTGCTGTTTACCTTCAAAGAACCACAAAGCGCTTTATAAAAGACTGTACTGTCAAGGCTAATGTACTAAAATGTTGATGTTGTCAGCCTGCGTGGGTTAAAACTGTTTCAAGGGGGTTGTGGTGTCATCTGTTTGCAGTACGACTGATTAACATACCTAAGGGATCACCTGCCATTACTGTAAGTTTAATTGAACATTAAACTTTGTCTTTACTTCCAACGTTGGCCTTAATCTTTTATTTGGCAGGTGTATTATAAGGCATATTCATCATACATTTTTAAGACAAACAGACATATTTACTTTTTTGTTTGTTGGTCTGTTTTTAATTTTAATTCTTTTTACTTTCACATTGTTTTCTTCTCTTTGGGTTATGTAGGGCTGGGGCCTCCTATGTTTGTTTACATCCAGAGGTGAAAGGCATCTGTTCAGCCATCTAGACTTCTATGGGGCTTGCCTACCTTTGTCCCCTGACCAGGAGACAGCCCTATAGAAGTCTAGGGGCTGTAATGTGCAGGTGTGACCAGGAGAGCGAGCCTTTCACCACTGGATTTAAGCAAGCACCAGTGGCCATGGCCAACAGATCTCCATTGGTACCGTATATACTCGAGTATAAGCCGACCCTAGTATAAGCCGAGACTCCTAATTTTACCACAAAAAACTGGGAAAAAGTATTGACTCGAGTATAAGCCTAGGGTGGGAAATGCGAAATGCAGCAGCTACTGGTAAATTTCAAAAATAATAGATACCAATAAAATTACATTAAAAACACATAATATTTACACAGCACATTACATTACAGCAAATCACACATTACATACAAATACATACATTAGCCTTCACCTCCAACCCCCCCCCCAACGCAAATTGGCCTGGACACATCCTCTGAGGGATTCATGCTGGGACCTGTAGTCCCTCACTTTTGGGGGGGGGTCACATCCCCAAAAGGGAAGGACTACAAGATTCAGCATAAACCCATCCACATATCAGGGCCACAGACAGGAATGGCTCACCTGGCTGGCTGGGCTTCGTTTTTAATAGGGGCTCAGGTGCTCAGAAGGCGCGGAGGAGGACGTCCGCCTCGGTCTCCTCTCTCTGACGTCACTGGTTGCTAGACGCCAATCAGCAGGCGATCTAGCAACCAGTGGAGGCGGGGCGGGCAGCGGCGGTAGCGGACGACTAACCGCAGATCGTTGGTCACTGCATTCTCTCTCCTCTCGCCTCTGACTGCACGGTCACTCCGAGGCGAGTCGTGATCTTCGGCGGCGACGGGCGGGGCGGAGGTGACCAACGATC
>BLSH010549819.1:550449-575536 GCA_018402905.1 Glandirana rugosa | reverse complement strand
CTGATTGTTTATACCCTCGACAAAATGGACGATTTACTAAACGTAGAGACAGGTAGGTCAGGAACCTAATTCTTTCGGTGTAGTATGTCGGGTCGAGAAAGACCGCACTTTTTCTGGGGTCATTTTTTTTCTCACTCGAGTATAAGCCGAGGGGGTACTTTTTCAGCACAAAAAATGTGCTGAAAAAGTCGGCTTATACTCGAGTATATACGGTAATTAAGAATAATTGCCCCTTTGCTATGGTCTAATCCCACCCTCCCCTTCACATATGTATACTGATAAAGATCTGATGGTCCTGGCCTCCAGTGCTTGCACACCCAGCAGTGAAAGGCTCCCTCTCTTGAATTTGGTGGTCACTGCCTGTAATCTTCTTTACCGCAAAGAAAAATCAAGTCATTTGTCACGCCAGAAAGAGCTGGGCTGTATGATGTGGCTTTCTTAATCCAAGGACTGGATGGACAGAGATGCAAATCATTTAGCAGGTAAAACAGCTCCCATATTTGTTAGTCACCTTCTATTCATCATTCTGTGAATTTAGCTGCTTGCTTAGAGTTCAGCTTTAACCACTTGAGCTTGAGGTATTTAGCACTGCACTACCGTAGCCTCCCTGGCGGTATTCCCGAGTGTGGCTCAGGGTTTATTTTCATTACCAAAAGAGGTAACCCTGAGCCACGCTCAGGATCGCATCGCAGGATCCAGGTAAAGTTACTTACCTTGTCCCCAGGATCCTGTGATGTCCGCCTGCTGTGTCATTCAGCGGAATCTTCACCCAATGCCTCTGGGTTCTGGGCTCCGTTCCCTGCTAGCGTTGTGTCGCACGGGGGCGGAGTCCGGCAGGAAATTCAAAAAGTGAAACACACACAGCACATACAGTACACTGTAATCTTATAGATTACATTACTGTATGAAAACATTTCACATCCCCTTTGTCCCAAGTGGTTTGCCCAGAGCCCTGCATGCACTTTTATATTATATATGCCATTCTTTCTGCCTGGAAACTTGAGAATGTCCATGGCAACCAAAAAGTGTCCCTTTACGTCAAAAGTGGTTTTTGATCAGCTAGAAAACACCGATAGTAAATAAGAATCATTTGCAGAATTGAGTGATACTGATTTGTGGGGAAAGTCGTCATCAGGCACTGAAAGTGACGACAGCGACAATTCTGCAAATGAGCAAATTTCAGTGTTTTGATTTGATTACATTATTGAATACATATTATTATTATTTGATTATTATTATATTAATATTTTTGATTATTTATAGTTATTTATTATATTATAATATATGATTTTGTTGTTTCAAACTTTATCATACCCGGGATGTCTATTAGACTCTTGTTTGGACAGATTTAAGTGAGTTATTTCTAAGAATTACAGGCCTACAGTATAAAACGTCAAATTTCTATGTGAAAAAATGTACCGCTTTGGGACGCAAAAATCTGACATAATCATACCGCCAAGGAGGTTAACTGGCAATTGCGCAGTCATGCAACACTGTACCCAAGCAACATTTATATCATATTTTACACACAAATAGAGTTTTTTTTGTGGTATCACCGCAGGGTTTTTATTTTTTATTATATGAACAAAAAACATGAAAAAAAAAACAATATTTTTTTACTTTCTGCTATAAAACATATCCAATAAAATTTGAAAAAAAAATCTTCATAAATTTAGACCAAAATGTATTCTGCTACATGTCTTTGGTAAATATATATATATATTGATTGGTTTGTGCGAAAGTTCACATGCCGGCAAAATCAAATGTTACTAGAATATTTTCTCTCCAGGTCTGATATTATTCATTCATAACAATAAAGTGAATCAGGAAAAGAAGACCACATTTTGGCCACTAGATGGATCTGAAGACCAAGTATTTATTTTCTTTTTTTTTTTTTTGATCACCAGCCCCAGCTAGTGGCCATAATGCAGTATTTTCCTGTTTTATGAATGAAGAACATCTGACCTGGGGAGGGAATACCCTCGTAACACTTGAATTTGTCGGCATCCGCACACAACTAATGCACATGCAGTTTCACAGAATGAATAGCTCTTTGGTTTGTTTTATAAATGCACCCTTTTAAGTTTCTGCATTACTACATTTCCTGAGCACGGTGGATGTTTTAAAAGCTTGTAGAAACATTGGGTATCAAGTCCCCTTTAAAATGTTATTTTAAAAGCTCTCCAGCCATACTCAGTGAGTCATAAAAGCAATCAGTATTTTTTTCTTTCATGTGTTTTCTAGCAGTTAAATTATTTCACAGACCTAATAGAAAGATTAAAAAAAATATTGTAGGCTTCATCATTTCATAAATTCCTTCTAGTGTACTGTCAGAAAAACATCAGAAAAGGCATTAAAGTTAATAAACAGGAAAGAAAAACAGGAGAAAGGGAAATCTGGTAGAAAACAGTAAAACTAACCAATCAATTCAAATATGAATTAATTTATTTGACACAAGGGAGTTGATTTACTAAAGACAGATAGATTGTTCACTTTGCAGGGGAAGCTGCACTTTGCAAAGGATTTTTCACCACATTCACTAAGCAACAGGGACATTTCCCTACAAAGTACAGCTTTTATTGCAAAGAAAAAAGCTTTTTTTACCACAATGTGGGCAGGTAGTCTACATACCTTCTTAATGTTTATTCTATCCTTTGAGCCTATCTTCCTTCTTTAGATTTTGATAGCCAACAAATTTGGTCTTTAGTCATAAAGGACCCCCCCATAAGCATGCGGGAGAGAACAATAGCTCAAGTGTTAAACCAGGTCCTGCACATTCAAGCCAAGACCATGAGTTCAATTGTGCATGCAGGGAAATTGGAAGAACATTATATGAGACTCAATTTGTAGGGTAGACAGGTGACACTTACTCTATGTTCCCCTCCTTGTTGGGCACAAAGTATGGGTTACATAGGAGGCCTACCCTAGAGTGGGTATTTCTGGGCTATGCTAGGCACCTTGGATAGAGTCACTGCCTTACACATGGGGTACCTTTACTTGTGCTGTGCACCATGTACACTTGAGCAATAAACGGTTCCCCAGTTAACTCTTTCATCCCTGTGTCAATGTACATCATACTGTCTCTGTTGCATTTAGGAGGGACATGCGGAGCCTATGTCCTCCCCCCAATGAGTCCATGGTGGTGATATCCAGGGCTGGTATCTTCAGGACGGGCTGCAGGTCCCAGCAATCCCCCTACATGGTGGATGTGACAGCAGGCAGGCTTGCTCTCTGAGGTGGAACTGTTGCTCCTGCTCTCTTCTCTGTAAGCAGCTGCAAATGACATGCTGTGGCTTGTCTGTTTCTTCTTTCCCATGCAGTAGACTGTGTGTGTCTGGGTACAGGCCTCCCCCTTTTATTTACAGCACAGGAAGAGAGGCAGAGCTCAGAAAAAAGTACAGGAAGTAGGTTAACTGTCTCCTTCCAGGCTGGGGCAGCAGCTTCCTGGCTCTACTTGCCTACAAACTTACATAAAGTAATACCAGAATTAGAGAAGATTTTAGGAGCAGACTCCTAAGCCATACAATGCTTCTGTTCAAGTTCAGAAAACTTGGAGTTAAAGAGTGACTACAGCCAATCAGCTTTCAGAATACCTGAACGGGAACTTCATCTTTTCGGATGCAAACACTGTTTGGCCAACAATTTTCCCAACAAGATTTATCCATCCATGATGTTTAGTGTGGATGGAGGAATCTGTTAGATTTCTTTCATGCAAATGGAGAAACCTAAAACCTATGATCAGGAAGACAAACATATTTTTTTTCAGTTATAAAAGTTGGCGCCATTGTGATTTCCTGATGCTATCATTGAGACTGCAGTATCAAATAAGATTACATTCATCCAAACTTGAATATTCTTCTGAGACTGTAGGATAGAAGGAAAAGACAGCTGCCTTCCAGACATAAATAAAGCCTTCATTCTGTATGAATTTGTATCCTTTTCACAATCACGCTAGGAGAATCCATTAAACTTTGCAAATGAAATAGGCACGCAAGTAAAAGGATGAGTGAAGTTGTGCTGTCACCTACCATTAGCATCAAACTCCGCATAAACAGACAAGGCCTATGTAAGTTCATAAGAAGGATGGTCTTGCTGGCCATGGTTTGCATATTGCCAGCTGTAGAGGCAATGCAAGTTCGAGGTAGGATGTCATGCCTTCCTCTATTGTCTTGATATGTTTTATTAAGTAGGGGAATCCACTGGGCCATGTCATTGGCAATACTGCCAACAAAAACACTCTACATTCCCCTGCTTTGGACTGGCTCCATGTATTATAACAGATAGCTAATCTCTGACATGACACTGAAATGAGAAGAAAAGATATCCCGTTGTATTAGCCAGTATGCAGTAGATCTTTATAAGACAGTTTAGAATAAACTATATTTTACTAGAACTTAAAGTGCAGCAAAAGCCAAACTTTTTTTTCCAAGTTTTAGATTAGTGATGGGGGGGGGGTTAGAATTCCGGCTGGGTATTCATTACGTTCTAAGTCTCTGTTGCGGAGATTCACCTGTTCGGCTAGGCGAGTACTGTCACCAGGACTGAAAGTATAGCAAAATACAAAATGTTAAGTTGTAACCAGAATAGGAACAGAAGGGGACTTTTCTAATGGGGGTAATTTGGAAAAATGTCCTCTAACTTCCTGCTGTATCTCCTTGATTAGTAGTGAAGGGTAATCCCTTGCACAGGACATACTGTAGATGGCAAACAAACAACAAGGGCTTTAAATCTTTCTTACAAAACCGTTCCCCGACAGGCACTGATCTCAAGAATTCCTGCTCCATTATTTGACATCCATTATTTACATACAGTATATGGCCAAAAATGGTCAGTCCTTTATGAGCTCCAGTCCTGTGATCCTGCAGCTTCAGCTGTACTATGTGTGAGCAGCGGCTGCAGGGGAGAGGAGGGAGCACCGACAATGATTGGGCTTCGGGAGCCTATGGGTGATGTCATACTTACCTAGGTGGACACAGCATCAGTTCGATGCTGCATCTGTACCCCAGCGGCTCTGAACAGAGCAATTAAACCCTGCTGATCGCTCAGTTCTCAGTGCTCTGTGAGCATACAGCTTGTGACTTTCAGTCACCGCTGTCTGCTCTGCTCCCCCCCCCCCCCGCGCTCACTGGAGCGCTGAACACTGGAAGGGACGGGTATGTCTGGCCCAGGCTCTCGCCAACTCATTGAGAGGCTGAGCCAACTGTCGATCCCAGCTCCTAGGTGGTTTCCGACCATATGGCCGCGATCCTTCCCCAGCTATGACCTGCTCTGTGACATCAGCTGACATTGAGCTTCAGTACCCTGTCGGCTGAAAACGAAGAATGAACTGCACTCCTGTGATCCACAGGAGGAGAAGTACAGCCAAATAACCTTTGGCTGTACTTCTCCTTAAAAGAAGGTAAGTATACAGATCATTTTTATACAGGTTAGGGGAGATAGGTAGGAACAGTATTAAGAATAGTTAGTGTTAGGCTTGAACTCCACTTTAAGATTGGAAGCACACAATTATCTAATAATTCTTCACTGTGTCCATTCTCCTTCAAATACCCTACATGTTTTTATTGCTTTTTTTAGCAGAATACAAATGTCCTAACAGTGGACATACAATATGTACAGTATTTTAAATGTCAATGGGATGCCTTTCTAAATAGAAATGGCATCTCTAGTTTTAATTACTAGGATTCATTAGAGCAGTGATTGAAAATACATATTAGTATTACTGCCTTTGGTGGCATCAAAAAGAAGCAATTTTCCCCATGAAAATAAATTGGTAGCTGTTTTATAATTTTGTTTTGCCATTAGAAACAGATTTAATTTGATGGATTTGGGTCTTGTAAATATTATAATATTGTGCTGCATTTGATTGTTTCCACCTTGGTGGTAAACCTCTGGATTTCATGCATAGGTGATATGGGTAGTAATTGGTTGCTACGTTTACTGATTCTTTAAAGTGGACTCCAAGGTCTTCTTATAAAGTCCAGGCCCCTTTTAGTGCTTAGCTCATACTATGTCCAAAAGTTACCAGTAAAGAAAAAAAAAGTTAATTTATACCTATCTTACCCGTATCTACTGTCCATGATGCCTAGGCAAGAGTGACATCATCCTCCATCTGGTAAGATCCTGGGGATACACAATAGCCTAACTCTCGCATGAAGACATTCTTGCAATTGACTGAAATAGCTTCTTGTGAAATTTGACCTGTTCTGCGTTCCCCTAGAATCTCTTGGCAATGATGGTGAAGTCACACCCCAAAATGCAGAAGCTGGGGGTTAGGTAGGTATAAATCTAAGTAGCCTTTTCCTTTACAGGTACAAAATGCACATACTATACTAAGAGCTAGTGATTTTACATGGGTAGGGATCTCAGACATTAAAAGTGGACCTTGCATTTTACCAAAAGGACAGGTTTAGGTTGGTAACAGATGAGAAGATTTTTTGTTGGATACTTATCCATTCTCAACCAGTTGCTGACAGCTGTAAACATGCCAAGTTGAATTGGTGTGCAATACATCAAATGACTTTTACATCTTTTCTATAGTAATGGGTGTGCAGGTGAATGGTTATTCCACTGGAAGTTGGCATTTTGAAACTTGATTAACAATATACTTTACACCATCAATCTGATAAATAGTATCCAAGTATTTAATGTGACTACAGTTCATGTAGAGTATATTGTTAGTACTATCTACAGCTAGGACCACACAGGTGGATCAAAGCCAATCTGGGAAAGCCAACGGCAGATTTTACAAATATCAACAGATTTAATTCTACAAAGAGGAAAGGATCGCCGCTACTCCCGACCAGCCCAGGTGAATAACTGATAAGGAGCAGCCTCAGCCTACATGTCTCCACCACACCACACACCCTGTTGCATTTCGCTCCACACACCCTATGACTAAACCCCCGGTAGATGCATCAGGGTGTGTGGTGGAGACACGGAGACTCCCTATTGTTTATTCACCTGGGCTGGTCGGGAGTAGTGGCAATTATTTCCTCTTTACAATTATTAGCCCTCTGGATTGGTATCAGGATAAGCCTGCACCCCATGTTCTGGAGCACAGGGATATACTTTCACCTCTACTTTGAGTGGCACCAAAAGCAATATAACAGGTCACAGATTTATCACTGGAGTTGCTTAACCCCTTCATGCCTATGGGTAAAACAAAATCGAAGCACAATTTTGCAACTTTGACATGTGTTAGTAAAACATATCGTCACAACTACTTAGTGTATCCAGGTGGATTATACCTTGATTTTTTCAGGACAAATTGGGCTTTCTTTTGGTGATAAAAGATAATGGATAACTCCTGATTTTTTTATTATCAAAGGAAAACTGGTCAAAAATAGTAAAAAAAAAAAAAAACATTTTTTTTTTAATTTAGCTGTATATTTCTTGCTGTTATCATAATTTACCACCAATGAACAACCCAAAATAAATTCTCCTGCTCCTGAGGATTGCAGCGATACCCCATATGTGTATGCTAGTTGTTTGTACCTGTAGAACAGACCAGAAACAATAGTGCGCATTTTGCATTTTTTCTTTTATTCTGCTTAAAACACACTGACACCGACACTAATTGACACGGGTACCAACTGAATTTTTTTAAAAAAATTCTACCCAAAATACAACCTTGACCCTCACACTAACCCTGGAAAACCTTGATCTTGTTATTTTTTTCTTTATTTTTTTCTTTATTATATATTATTCTTTATTTTTAATTTTTACTTATTTTTTTTTTTTCATACACATGTTGGTTTATTTACATTTCCTCTCCTGAAATGTATCTTTCTCTTCATGCAGAAGATGAAGAAAACACAGGGACAGGCTCATAGTGACTGATCACTGTGATAGCCAATCAGAGGCTATCACAGCGATCAGGTTACCCGAAACCGACAGTTCCAGGTCCCAATTGCTAGTGCGAGACCCGGGGCTCTGGGCGAGAGCCCAACCTTTGTGCTGGTAGCACGCTGTGCGCGGCGCACCCAGCACAAAGGGCGATTAGCATATTGCGGTCCCACGGAAAAAAGCCCACTT
The DNA here is from genome assembly GCA_018402905.1 of Glandirana rugosa. Lineage (NCBI taxonomy): Eukaryota > Metazoa > Chordata > Amphibia > Anura > Ranidae > Glandirana > Glandirana rugosa. The sequence goes on along the minus strand of BLSH010549819.1, from coordinate 567,502 downwards.
CCGTGAGGCTGCATAGATGTGTGCGGTCAGCGGCAAGGGATTAAAGGAAACGTGTATCTAACCAGACTTTGGTATAGATCAGCCTTTTTCAACCTTTTCAACACAGAGGAACCCTTGAATTAACATTCTGGTCTCAGGGAACCACTGCTAAAAATGACTATATCTACAACTCATGATACATTAATGTGATGGTCAGTGAGAAGAATGCTCCCTACACTTGTGGTCACTGAGAAAAATGACCCCCTTACAGATACACTATATTGCCTAAAGTATTGGGATGCCTGCCACGCACATGAACTTTAATGGCATTCCAGTCTTAGTCCGTAGGGTTCAGTATTGATTTGGCCCACTCTTTGCAGCTCTAACAACTTCAGCTCTTTTGGGAAGGCTGTCCACAAGGTTTAGGAGTGTGTCTATGGGAATATTTGACCATTCTTCCTGAAGCGTATTTGTGAGGTCAGGCACTGATGTTGAAGAGAGGGCCTGGCTCGCAGTCTCCGCTCTAATTAATCTCAGAGGTGTTCTATTGGGTTGAGGTCAGGGCTCTGTGCAGGCCAGTCAAGTTCCTCCACCCCAAACTCACTCATCCATGTCTTTATGGACCTTGCTTTGTGCACTGGTGCGCAGTCATGTTGGAACAGGAAGGGGCTATCCCCAAACTGTTCCCACAAAGTTGGGAGCATGAAATTGTCCAAAATGTCTTGGTATGCTGATGTCTTAAGTCTTGAGTTCCCTTCACTGGAACTAAGGGGCCAAGCCCAACCCCTGAAAAACAGCCCCACACCATAATCCCCCCTCAATTAAATGATTTTTTTAGAGGGGTGGTCCAATACTTTTGGCAATATAGTGTGTATGAGCGAGTTTGGGGTGGAGGAACTTGACTGACCTCAACCCAATAGAACACCTTTAGGATAAATTAGAGTGGAGGCTGAGAGCCAGGCCTTCTCATCCAACATCAATGCCTCTGGAAGAATGGTCAAACATTCCTAAAGACCCACTTCTGAACCTAGTGGACAGCCTTCCTAGAAGAGTTGAAGCTGTTATAGCTACAAAGGGTGGGCCAACTCAATATTGAACCCTATAGACTAAAGCTGGATACACACTATACAATTTTATGTAGATGTTTTCCTTTAGATTTATCAAAACCATATAATATGATATCAAACCTTAAGTGTTTCAATTTGTATGCAATCAGGCAGGCCCTTATACTACATGGTTTTGGTAAATCTGAAGGAAAAAATCTGCAGGGAATCTAATAGTGTGTATGGGGTCTAAGACTGGGATGCCATTAATGTTCATGTGCATGTAAAGGCAGGCGTCCCAATACTTTTGGCACTATAGTGATCATTGGTGTCAGTGGTTATTTATCTGAGAGGCAGTAATTGCTCATTGCTCAAGGAACAACTAGTAGCCTCTGAAGGAACCTTAGGGTTCCGCTGAACCCTGGTTGAGAAACCCTAGTGTAGACATTTGATGGTAAGTTTTTTTTTTTGTGCGTTCTGTAAAGTGTGGCAAATTATGATGGTGTTATATCAATATTTGTAATCGGACTGCTATGGAATAAGGGATAGAGCAGGGTGGGTTGGAGAGACATAGTAAATGTTTTTTAGTATGGAAGTCAGGCAAGTAGCAATTTTCAAAAGGAGGTAGGCTACTTAGTTCTCTGAGTACAGGTTTCCTTTATAACAAATGTGTGTATAAGAGATGGTCGGGGTCATCTTTTGATATTGGTGAAGTACTACAGTTGCGAGAAGATTTATTCATCAAGTTGTGATCTTATATAAAATATGACTATTTTTGTTCAGTGATGCCTAGCTGTGTGACAGCACTGATAAATGACATCCCTATAGTTTGAAATCTACTGCCTAAAAAAAAGGAAGTGTTCAAAAAGATCTACTGGGACTTTTAATGTACAGATGAATGTAAGGGTGTCATGGCAAATTCTGGGTAATGCTGAATAATTTAGATCTGGCTATCTTGGTGCCAGGACCTCAGTTGTTTGTGGTTTCATCACAGGACAAGGTGAGTAAGCAGCAATATAGCTGATAATTAGCATTGGGGCTAAGTTTAGAGGTTAAGTTAGAGTTAAGCCCCGTACACACGGTACAACAGTTGTACAACAACAATCGTACAACCAGCTTGTTGTACGATCACCCAACTGTTAGTACGCGCCATTACAACAGCCATCGTACAATGGTTGTACAACTGAAGTTGGATGAGCAGACTAGAAAACTTTGGTTGTACAACAAGCGGTTGTATGACCATTGTACCGTGTGTACAGAGAAGTTGGTCCAACAAAGCTGTACGTGCAAAACACGCATGCTCAGAAGTGAGGAACGCCCGGAAGTGTTCATTTGTGTAAACCTACATTCCGAATTCATAAATCACATTCACCTGAACTTCCTCTTTATACGCTCGTAACACGTCACTACGTTAGGCTTGGTTGTACAATCGCTTAGTGCACGTCAGTACGAGGCTATAGGCTTAGGTGTTCACTGCTTTAAGGGTTAGACTAGGTTCACACTACTGTGTGTCAGGAACACGCACAAAATTCCAAGTTATTAATGGCACTTCCGCGCATCTGCTAATGCGTGCGCAAAATTGCACGGTGAATCAACACTATGCGGTTTGGTGTGGCATCTTTTTGGAAAAAGGGTCAGGGACTTAATTTCTGCGTGTAGGGCAGCCCATTGAAATAAATGGATTGCCTTACACATGAGATGCAGATACACATGTGCACAATGTGCTCAGTTACACCTGTAGGTGTGAACCTAGCCTTACAGTATATGTAAGCCAAATCACTAAAGCTATAACATACTGTATGTAATTTAAAAATGAATTAGCATTTTTTGTTTAATGTGCAGTTTTCATCGCACTTTGTGATCATGCCATAAAGAAGATCCTGTTCAAGTACCTTCTGTTATAGGGTGATACACTCTGTCCTTGTTTCCCAGCTGTACTCAGGTGTTGTCACCCTTATGCTGTTGTGGCTTCTGATGGCTGTTTCAACACAAGTTATCATTATCTACTGTTGTTACCATGAGGAAACTGAGCCAGCAAAATACCATGCAGCCATTTTTTGAGCGCATCTATTCAGGAAATGGCTGCAAATATGCTGTAGAAAATTAGCAAGAATGAGATGCAACCAAGGACACAAAAAAGGTTAAAACAAAATTTAGTTAACCGCTTGCTTACTAGGCACTTATACCCCCTTCCTGACCAGCCCAATTTCCAGCTTTCAGCGCTCTCACACTCTGAATGACAATTGTGCGGTCATGCAAAACCGTAGCCATATGAAATTGTTATGATTTTTTTCACACAAATAGAGCTTTATTTTGGTGGTATTTGATCACCACTGGGATTTTTATTTTTTGCTAAACAAACATCAATTTTGTAAACAGGTAATTTTCCTCCTTCATTGATTGGCACTGATGCTCACTGATAGGCACTGATAGGCGGCACTGATGGGCACTGATAGGTGGCACCCATGGGCACTGATGAGGCAGCACTGGTGGGCACTGATGAGGCTTCACTGATGGGGGGCACTGATGGTCACTGATGGTCACTGATAGGCACTAATAGGTGGCACTGATGGGCACAGATGGGTACTGATCAGGAGGCACTGATGGGCACTGATAGGTGGCACTGATGGGCACTGATGAGGCAGCACTGGTGGGCACTGATGAGGCTTCACTGATGGGTGGCACTGATGGTCACTGATAGGCACTAATAGGTGGCACTGATGGACACTGATAGGTGGCACTGATGGGCACAGATGGGTACTGATCAGGAGGCACTGATGGGCACTGATTGGTAGCACTGATGGGCACTGATAGGTGGCACTAGTGGACACTGCTTAGCAGGACTGATGGGCACTGATAGATCGCACTGGTGGGCACTGATGGATGGCACTGGTGGGCATGAATTTGCAGCACTGGAGGGCACTAATTAGCAGTACTATTGGGCACTTAGGGGACCAATGTCCCTCTAACAGAAGCCATTTACCACTGACAGCGTGAAGAGAAAAAAACCCCGTCAACCGGCTTCTTTTTACTTCTTGATCAGCTGTCATTGGCTGACAGCTGATCAAATGGTAAAGGGCCAGCTATCATTGGACCTTTACCCTGCTCTGTGATCAGCCGAGTCCCAAAGTGGCACGAGAACGGGAGGATGTACATGGATGCCTTCCCAGCATTTGAGGTCTGCGCTTGGTCATCTTTCAGCTCTAGCGAGGACATCAAATGGTTAACACAAAATAGTTTCTGAATCAGAAGATAAATATAATTTATTAGGGTTTATATCTACTTTGAGTATTAGGGGGGTTCACTGTAAGCTTGTTGGTGGGGACCTCATTGTGGGGAAGAACATGTTACTGAGTAAGTTCTCCGGGTTGCAAACTTGCTCCAGACCCCCCATTTTTTTGTAAATAATTCTCTGCATTGTAGAGCATCAACTTCATAAAGGCTTCTGTTATAGAGTTGAATGTTTAAACCTAACAAGCCAAACCTACTGATTACTCTATAAGACCTTTGTGATCTTGTTTCATATATGAAGACTTAGCTTTAAAAACGATGTACTAGCGCTGTTTTTGACCTAGAGAGAAGACATTCTACTACACAAAAACTGGAGAGGGGATGGAAACTGTTGTCTGATGTATTTGTAGCCACAGGAGACCATGCTACAGTGCATTATAGTAAAATGTCTCCAAATAATTTTCACATGAATTACTAAAGTGCAAAATATGTATAATTTATTGGAATTTAAATAAATCACAGGGACAGAGTTCTGGGGTTATTGGCATAAGGTGCTCAGAATATTAAATTATAATTACTTAAAACGGACAACAACCCATGTAGCATGACAATGACAACCTGAGCGAAAGAGCCCATCTAGAAAGTACTTAATGTGCTGCTGATGTATTATTGACATTTTCCTCCTTTTGTACTGACTGCACACATATTTTGTCATATATTTACCGAAAAGTTGCATTACATTCTGGGATAGTTGTGGAACTATAAACTGATTACTTGGTGATTTCTATTTACATTAAAGCTGACTTCCAGGCAAAAAAAATAAATAAATAAATAAAAGTATCCATTAATAGCCACAAAGGATATACAGTATCTCACAAAAGTGAGTACACCCCTCACATTTTTGTAAATATTTTATTATATCTTTTCATGTGACAACACTGAAGAAATGACACTTTGCTACAATGTAAAGTAGTGAGAGCACAGCTTGTATAACAGTGTAAATTTACTGTCCCCTCAAAATAACTCAACACACAGCCATTCATGTCTAAACTGCTGGCAACAAAAGTGAGTACACCCCTAAGTAAAAATGTCCAAATTGGGCCCAATTAGCCATTTTTCCTCCCCGGTGTCATGTGACTCATTAGTGTTACAAGGTCTCAGGTGTGAATGGGTAGCAGGTGTGTTAAATTTGGTGTTATCGTTCTCATTCTTTCACACTGGTCATTGGAAGTACTCTCTGAGGATCTGAAAAAAAGAATTGTTGCTCTACATAAAGAGTCTAGGCTATAAGAAGATTGCCAAGACCCTGAAACTGAGCTGCAGCACAGTGGCCAAGTCCATACAGCGGTTTAACAGGAGAGGTTCCTCTCAGAACAGGCCTCGCCATGGTTGACCAAAGAAGTTGAGTGCACATGCTCAGCTTCATATCCAGAGGTTGTCTTTGGGAAATAGATGTATGAGTGCTGCCAGCATTGCTGTAGGGGTTGAAGGGGTAGGGGGTCAGCCTGTCAGTGCTCAGACCATACGCTGCACACTGCATCAAATTGGTCTGCATGGCTGTCGTCCCAGAAGGAAGCCTCTTCTAAAGATGATGCACAAGAAAGCCCACAAACAGTTTGCTGAAGACATGCAGACTAAGGACATGGATTACTGGAACCATGTCCTGTGGTCTGATGAGACCAAGATAAACTTATTTGGTTCAGATAGTGTCAAGCATGTGTGGCGGCAACCAGGTGAGGAGTTCAAAGACAAGTGTGTCTTGCCTACAGTCAAGCATGGTGGTGGGAGAGTCATGGTCTGGGGCTGCATGAGTGCTGTCGGCACTGGGGAGCTACAGTTCATTGAGGGAACCATGAATGCCAACATGTACTGTGACATACTGAAGCAGAGCATAATCCCCTCCCTTCGGAGACTGGGCTGAAGGACAGTATCCCAAAAAAATAACGACCCCAAACACAGCCCCAAAACGACCACTGCCTTGCTAAAGAAGCTGAGGGTAAAGGTGAAGCGAGCAACTCCATGATGTCGTCATGGAGGAGTGGAAGAGGACTCCAGTGGTAACCTTTGAAGCTCTGGTGAACTCCATGCCCAAGAGGGTTAAGGCAGTGCTGTGGCCACACAACATATTGACACTTTGGGCCCAATTTGGACATTTTCACTTAGGGGTGTACTCACTTTTGTTGCCAGTGGTTTAGACATTAATGGCTGTGTGTTGAGATATTTTGAGGGGGCAGCAAATTTACGCTGTTATACAAGCTGTACACTCACTACTTTACATTGTAGCAAAATGTCATTTCATCAGTGTTGTCACATGAAAAGAGAATAAAATATTTACAAAAATGTGAGGGGTGTACTCACTTTTGTGAGATACTGTAAGTTCACTTTATGTGCACCAAATGCCTTTACAAACCCAGATATTGCCTTGAAAAAATAAGTGTGCTAAACATAGCCATTGCAGAAAGCAGGGTTGTGGAAGGGACCCAGCTGGACCACCCTCTACAGGCTGCCTGCAGGTAAGTACAGGAGGGGGTGGAGACAAGACCAGTCACCCTGCACATGGAGAGAGAGCAGCAGTGACTGTTTTTTATAATAGGAAGCTTCTTCATAGAGTCAAAATTTTACATCGGATTACTGCACAGATCTGCAATAAATACACAATATACACCAAAATTCAAGAATGAATACATGACTCTTGTACTTCGCCAATATCAATATGGGATTATTATAAAGTTCAGCTTTAAACCACATCCTACCATTTAGTTCTGTTATTGTCTCCAATTCCATGGAGATCAAACAAATGGAAATTTGCCTTTTTAGTGTAGTTTTAAGGAAAACTTGTACTGTATTAATACTGTTGCTAGTTGCCGGGTTGTCTTGCTGCTCCTAGGGCCAGATCTCTTGAAAGTGTGGCTGAAAATTAAGCTAATTAGTTGAAACCATAAAGTATTACAGTACTCAACTACCAAGTGAAAAAATAACATTGATAAACTGGGTGCAGAGTTTGTAATAATATCCTTCTTCCACACCCCACCACACCTCAAGAAACTGCCATTTTGGTAACCAAGTTGTCACTCATGGTCACCACTAGAGGGCACTGTAGGGAGATGGGTGCAATGCAGAGTCTGAACAGAGCCTTCTAGTAGAGTGGTTCTCAACTCCGGTCCTCAGAACCCACCAACAGGCCAGGTTTGCAGAATAACTGAAATACATCACAAGTGATATAATTTGCTGCTCAGTGATTGCAGTATTCTAATCTGCATCTCCCCAAGGTAATACTTAAAATCTGGCCTGTTAGTGGGTCCCGAGGACAAGAGTTGAGAACCTGCTGTTGAACCTAGAAGGTCCAACAGAACCTTCTAGTGATAGCTGGGAAGAACCGCAGGGCAAAAACAGTGTTCCAGGGGGCTGCAGAAGGCAGGGTATGAAACTCTTACCTATTATTATCACAGGTATAGTGTCAAATGTATTGGTTTTAGACTTGCCACATAGAAATATGCAAAATTTTGGATATACAGTTATTCTTTAACCACTTCAATCCCGGAAAGATTTCCCACTTTAGGACCAGAGCACTTTTTGAGATTCGGCACTGCGTCGCTTTAACTGACAATTGCGCGATCGTGCAACGTTGCACCCAAACTAAATTTGCGTCCTTTTTTCCCACAAATAGAGCTTTCTTTTGGTGGTATTTGATCGCCTCTGCGTCATTTCTGATCACCGCTATAAACAAAGAAAGAGCGACAATTTTGCAAATCACCCCAAATTTCTTAATTTTTGCTAAATTACAAATCCAAAAAAAATATATATAAAAAAAACATTTTTTTCCATCGGTTTTGGCCGATTTATATTCTTCCTCATATTTTTGGGTGAAAAAAATCGCAATCGGCGTCTATTGATTGGTTTGTGCAAAAGTTGCCACGTTTACAGATGATGAGAATTCATTTCTGGGGTTTTTATTTTTTTTTATTTTTTACTAGTAATAGCTGTGATCTGCGATTTTTAGCAGTACTGCGATATTGCAGCGGACATGTCAGACCATTTTGACACTTTTTTGGGACCATTGGCATTTATACAGCGATCAGTGCTACAAAAATGTACTGATTACTGTCTACGCTCTAAGGGTTAACTGTGTTCCCTGGGCGTGTTCTAACTGTATGTGGGCTGGCCTGGTTGGGGGAAGGGAGTGATCATGGCTTCCATATACAGGAAGGCTGTGATCACTGTCCTTCCCCCTCTAACAGAATGGAGATCCGTGTTTACTTACACGGACCTCCGTTCTTTCACTGTGTGAGGGGACATCGTGGGTAGCCGGTGGCGATCAAGTCCGCCCTACCCGCTCCCTGGCCCCCCCCCAAACACAGTGGGCACGCGCACGCTCACAGTGAGGGATATCGCACCTGCCCTCATATGACAGCGGTTTGCGATATCGAGCCACTCTGTCGCCGTCAGACTGTGGTCGGCAGTCAGCAAGTGGTTGAGTCTGATTAACTACTTCACCCCCGAACGCCATCATATGACGTTGCTGCCTTTGAGCGGTGATATCTGAATGGTGCCAGCAGCTACAGGCACCATTCAGATATCGTTTTTTTCCACCGGCGATTCTGTATAAGATAAAAGTGGTCTTAGTGGTGGATTTTCCGCTAGATCACTTTTATCGGTGGCGAGAGAGGTGCCCTCCCTCCACTTTCCCATCATCTCCGCCACTCCCCAGACCGTCGGCAGCAGCGGAGATGATCGGGTCCATTTCCCTCCCCCCCCTGCACAGGAAGCCAAGTGAGCAGAAGATGCCGCCCACAAGTCACTTCCACCCAATGCTCTTAAAGGGCCCTTTTTTTTTTTGAACTGTCATTTTAAAAAAAAAAAAAAAATTTGCATTCAACTGTAAATATGAGATTTGAGGTCTTTTTGACCCATATCTCATAGATCTCATATTTAAGAGGTCCTGGCATGCTTTTTTCTATTACAAGGAATTTTTACATTTCTTGTAATAGGAATAAAAGTGATAATTTTTTTTAAAAGAATAGTGTAAAATTAAAAAATAAAAAGTAAAATAAATAAGGAGAAAAAAAATTTAAAGCGCTTCGTCCCTGCGAGCTCGCGCGCAGAAGCGAACGAATACGCAAGTCCCCCCCACATGAAAACGGTGTTAAAACCACACATGTGAGGTATCGCCATGATGGTTAGAGTGAGAGCAATAATTTAAGCACTAGATCTCCTCTGTACCTCAAAAATTGTAACCTGTAGATATTTTTAAACCTCGCCAATGGAGATTTTCAAGTTGCAAAGTTTGTCGCCAATCCGCGAGCGGCCGCAATTTTGAAGCATGACATGTTGGTATCAATTTAATCTGCGTAACATTATCTTTCACAAAATGGAAAAAATTGGGCTAACTTTACTATTGTTTTATTTTTTCACTCAAAAAATTATTATTTTTTTTTTAAACACGCTGGTAAGATTGCTGCACAAATACGGTGTGACATAAAGTTTTGAAACGACCGCCATTTTATTCTCTAGGGTGTTTGAAAAAAAATATATAGATATATAATGGTTGGGGGTTTTAAGCAATTTTAAAGCAAAAAATAAAAACTGGTTTTAACTTGTAAACACCAAGTCCAAGAAACAGGCCCCGTATTGAGGTGGTTAAAGTAAAAATAATAAGCACAGAACTCAGAGAAGGTATATTTTAAATGCATTTTACATGTCTTAAAGTGTTACAAAACCCAGGACCCTGCATTCACTATATCTGGTCTCCCACAGTACACAGAACATGGAAATGCAAATATTTTAGTAAATATAAACTGCTGAATACTTTTTCTCATCACTGGTATTTAGCAGTCTTATGACTTCTATCAGTATCCAGCTGAGCACTGATTAAAGTTTGTAGGAGGGGTTTTCATTCTCCACTGACTGTCCTATGAAGCTGCAGGACCCCTGACCATCTGTCTAGACCAGGGATATGCAATTAGCGGACCTCCAGATGTTGCAGAACTACAAGTCCCATGAGGCATAGCAAGACTCTGACAGCCACAAGCATAACACCCAGAGGCAAAGGCATGATGGGACTTGTAGTTTTGCAACAGCTGGAGGTCCGCTAATTGCTTATCCCTAGTCTAGACATTGCTGATTGGCTCAGTGTTGCACATCACATGCACCCTCCCAAGAAAAAAAAAACTCTCTAGCCATACACACCAAACTGAGCATGTGCAGAGTACCCCAAAGGCTCTGTTCTATCAGGAGATAGATTGGGCACAGTAAAAGAAGGGGAGGATCAGAGAAGACAGATTCAAACAGCCTTTTACACAATGCAGAGGATTAACCCCTTCGGTTCCACAGTGGGTATAACCAGCATGCTTTACTGCATATACAGACTGATTTTACTGTTGTGGGTTTAGTAACACTTTAGGTAAGTTCTGGAAACCATACCAGAGATGAAGAAATCAGTATTTTTTAACCATATCACAACAAGGCACAGATGCATAAATGTAGCTCTGCATAACATCATGCCACCTATACTCTGGATATCATGGTCAGTGGTAATGCCACCTTTCCATGGTTTCCAGCCATCTTTGGACATGTACTGTACATGTTGTAGCATTTGATGGCTGAGCTTGTTGCTTTGCTACCTCTGATTTTTTTAAGTGGAAGTCTATACAGTGCTCAGTGTATTCTTTATAAGACGGTGTCTGGAAAAGGACAACTTTCTTCATTTTCAATACACGCTCAACAAAATAGTGAATTTTTTATCTGCAGAAAAGGTCACCAAGTTTTCCTTTTATAATATCAAGTTGCAAATGAAAATGAAATAAACGTGTTGCACACGCAGTATTTTGTGTTCTATATATCAGATCTCATAAAAGTACAATTCTCAAGGTCAAGACAAATATTGCCAGAAAATATGTTTATCTGCACATTAACATAGCTAAACAGTTTAAGAAGTGCTTTCAATATAGACTCCCCCAGCAGTGTATTCTTCTGTTGGATCCCAAGAGACACTGATCTAAAAAAAAGAGCGGAGACGGGGCGAGGAACTGGTGATGTTTGACAGACACAAATAAAAAGCTTCAGCAAACAGTGACATCCTCTACGAGCGAAGACTAGAGCCGTGATATTAACAGAAAAGAGTGGAGGTTGAATCATAAATAAAAGATGGGGAGGATAAAAGTAAATAAAGAGTCAAAGGTACAGAAACGTCAGATAACTTGATGTTTGTCTAAATCGGTTTTATAAACTTAAATTATGGTGGAATTCCATTTTACCATAAAGAATGTAAGGTAGATCTAAACCCTGGATGACATTTAGTTGGCTAAAGCATGATGTCTTATAAGCAATTCTCTTTTTTCTCATATACTTTTTTGCTTATTTTCATCCTTTATTATATCTCAGTGATTCTGATCACCTCCAGCCTGTTTTAGCCACTTCCCATGTACATGTGCTTACTCCAGCATTGGCTGCACATCACAGGCCAGTTTACTGACGGTGAAAACAGTGCATTATGCTTGTGCAATGTGTGTTGGTACAGTCACTTATAGCCTCCATCAGGGGCTAATGTTAAAGACTGACAGTGCAGGAGCACAGTTAGGAGGCATTTTCCACTCTATACCATTGCCTTATATTCTTTCGTAGTCAGGTGCTTTGCTAGAGACATAGAGCGATTTAGGACACTGTGCTGCAGGGCTCTTTGTGCTCCCACTGGATTTCAGCTGAATGGGTCAACACTACCTTGCCTCCATCCACCAGGGGGAGCTGAGAAGCAGAAGGAGCTCAAGAGACTTGATGGTTGGCAGCATTGAATCATGGGAGAAAACTTTTGGAAGAGAAACTTTACTATAGCAGTTAATGGACTATTGCAGGGATATGAAATTAGCGGACCTCCAGCTGTTGCAAAACTACAAGTCCCATCATGCCTCTGGGTGTCATGCCTGTGGGCTGTCAGAGTCTTGCTATGCCTCATGGGACTTGTAGTTCTGCAACAGCTGGAGGTCCGCTAATTGCATATCCCTGGACTATTGGATTACAATTCCCAATGTGGACAAGCAAATCACAAAATTAAAGCCACAGACAACTGGGCAACTAGAACTTTCAAAACAAGGCCATTAATGGCAGCCTCCATACTTCTATTAATACAGGTTCCCTTTAATAACTGGACAAACTAGATCACAATCTTATTATAACATCTCATTTATACAACAAATGCAAATACCTAGGCCCGTTTGCATCAGTCCCTGCCCTGAAAAAAAGCTTACCGTCTAATGTTTATAACCCACATGGGGTTCAGCAATGTGGATACTTGGGTCTCTAGATTGCCAGAGTGTAAATGTAAAATTTATTCCTTTACAAAGAAAGTTGTGAAAAAACAACATTTAATGCAACACATCAAATGTGCAATATTATTAATGTGCAGTATTAATAGAACACTTATCATGTTACACATGCATTTCTGTTTGTTTGCCTTTAAATAATGTTGCCCCTTCCTCACCCCATAGCTAGAGGATGCATAATTAGTCCCACCATTCTTTAGCTTTAGGCTTTAGCCTCCATTAACCACATGTACTGTGGTCTGCTGGAGCTAGACACAATGATTTCATGACCTACAGTAGGGTGACCAGACGTCCCCGGTTTCAGGGGACAGTCCCCGGATGAAGGACACTGTCCCCGGACCAAGTCTGTCCCCAGATTGGATTTGAACAGGGGTCTGGGCAATTTCAAAGACAGTCAGTGCAGAATTATAAAAAAAAAAATTCTGAATTACACACGCCGACTCCACGGCTCCTACTAGCTTACTAGCTTAGGGGGGTGTATTTTTTCAATTATCTGTGCCCCTTTCTGATGATCATGTGCTGGTCAGAGCAGAGGGACTATTTATTCCGTTTTGGGCGCATGCTCATTCTGCTCGCATGTTCTTCTGCCTTGGCTCAAGTCCCGGGCAGCCGTCTGACTGCCTTTCTCCTTGCCCTCCCTTGCGGTGTGATTTTCCTCCGCTACCCACCCAGTAGTAGCCGGGGCTGGAGAGTGAGACTTGAGAGGCTGTAAGGTGGCTCAGACGGGTGGCGGTGACAGACAGAGAGAGGCAGCTAAGCTCAGCTGACAGTATCCAGCAGCAGGAACAGGGGGAAGTGGATCTGATTGTGGGGCTGCCCATGCTTTCAAAGCTTCAACACCGGTGTGCTTTGAGGGTGTCTGTGAATAGACTACATTGCACCGTGTCTGTCTCTCTTGCATAATGGATGGTATCATAACTCATAGGTATCAGGCACTCTATCATGGCTCTGGCTGGCAGTGCAGTGTCACATAACATGGCTACTGGGTGCTAATTTTGTTAACTTATTGTTCATAAGTATCAGCACCCAGAGTGCCTGCTGCCTGTGTCTTATAATGCTGATGATCTTAAACAGTTGCGGACCGCCCCATAGCAGAATTACTGCTACAGGGCAGTTGCGCTGCGCAGGATCATGTATATATATACGTGATCCTGCATTTCTGGGTATCAGAGCCGATCAGAGGATCTGGCGGACTCGATTTCTGTCGGTACCTGCCAATCGTTCTGTACACAAAGCAGATCACCGTTTTGTCAGTATGGAAGACATTGATCCTGTGTTCCTGCAAAGCAGGGACAGGGATCTATGCCTCCCCTTAGTAAAAGCACCTTCCACACAGTGAGAAAACACTGGTTAGGAACATATTTAACCATTTGATTGCCCCTGATGATAACCCCTTCCCATCCAGTGTCATTAGTACAGTGACAGTGCATATTTTTTCAAGCTGATCACTGTATTAGTATCACTGGTTCCCACAAAGTGTCAAAAGTGTCACTTGGTGTCCAATTCGTCCTCCACAATATAGCATTCCCGCCATAAGTCAATGATTGCCACAGTTACTAGTAAAAAAAATATGTCCCCGGATTTCATTTTAAAAATCTGGTCAGCTTAACCTACAGTATCTCACAAAAGTGAGTACACCCCTCACATTTTTGTAATTATTTTATTATATCTTTTCATGTGACAACACTGAAGAAATGACCCTTTGCTACAATGTAAAGTAGTGAGTGTAAAACTTGCATAACAGTGTAAATGTGCTGTCTCCTCAAAATATCGCTACACACAGCCATTAATGTCTAAACCGCTGGCAACAAAAGTGAGTATACCCCTAAGTGAAAATGTCCAAATTGGGCACAAAGTGTCAATATTTTGTGTGGTTACCATTATTTTCCAGCATTTCCTTAACCTTCTTGGGCATGGAGTACACCAGAGCTTCACAGGTTGCCACTGGAGTCCTCTTCCATGATGACATCACGGAGCTGGTGAATGTTAGAGACCTTGCACTCCATCACCTTCCATTTGAGGATGCCCCACCGAAGCTCAATAGGGTTTAGGTCTAGAGACATGCTTGACCAGTCCATCACCTTTACCCACAGCTTCTTTAGCAAGGCAGTGGTCATCTTGGAGGTGTGTTTGGGGTCTTTATCATGTTGGAATACTGCCCTGCAGCCTAGATTCTGAAGGGAGGGAATCATGCTCTGCTTCAGTATGTCACAGTACATGTTGGCATTCATGGTTCCCTCAATGAACTGAAGCTCCCCAGTGCCAGCAGCACTCATGCAGCCCCAGACCACGACACTCCCACCACCATGCTTAACTGTAAGCAAGATACACTTGTCTTTATACTGCTCACCTGGTTGCCGCCACACACGCTTGACACCATCTGAACCAAATACGTTTATCTTGGTCTCATCAGACCACAGGACATGGTTCCAGTAATCCATGTCCTTAGTCTGCTTGTCTTCAGCAAACTGTTTGCAGGCTTTCTTGTGCATCCTCTTTAGAAGAGGCTTCCTTCTGGAACGACAGCCATGCAGGCCAGTTTGATGCAGTGTGTGGCATATGGTCTGAGCACTGACAGGCTGACCCCCACCCCTTCAATCTCTGCAGCAATGCTGGCAGCACTCATAAGTCTATTTCCCAAAGACAACCTCTGGATATGATGCTGAACATGTGCCCTCAACTTCTTTGGTCAACCATGGCTAAGCCTGTTCTGAGTGGAAGCTGTCCTGTTAAACCATTGTATTGTCTTGGCCACTGTGCGGCGGTTCAGTTTCAGGGTCTTGGCAATCTTCTTATAGCCTAGGCCATCTTTATGTAGAGGAAACAATTTGGATACCCCCAAAAATATGGGACTTTAATGGAAACAGACACCACCAATATACTTTGTGTAAAAAACAATTTATTGAAAAACATTTAAAATATAAAGAGCCTACACCCAATCACAGGAGAGCTCAATAGGTTAAAAGACATGGGTTAACATGCCAGTTACAATGTATCTCAACATTATACTTAATGACATTGGTTGACACAGTATAAACTCCAATATTGCGAAAACAGATTTTCCGGTAACTGACGCGTTTCAGGACACATGCCTTTCTTCAGGGCAGAGGCGGCTCTAGGCTTTAGGCCTTAGGCGTAACTTAGACACAAGGCCGCACTCACATCTGTAATGGAAAAAAATAACCAGTTACATTTACCGGTAACAGTGTTTCTGGGAAGTCTTCCGGGACGGCACACCTGAGAGATGACTGGTCCCACCTGACAGGAAACACAATCAAGAAAGAGTTCAAAAGCCCCCGCCCCTCCCATGCTCCTCAGTTTTGTGCAAAATATTGACCCACACCAGTGCATGAGAGTTGACAAACAGAGTTTCATATAACATAGATAATCCTACCACAAGATCGGGTGGGAAGTAGGCCTGCCTTCCTGGAAGATTTCCCAGAAACACTGTTACCGGTAAGTGTAACTGGTTATTTTCTCAAGTCGTCTTCCAGGACCGCACACCTGAGAGAGAAGCAAGAAGCTCAGGCCTACCTTAGGGCGGAACGATAGCCTGTAGGACTTTCCTACCGAAGGCTAGGTCCCAAAGGGACAGAAGTTCAACCCTGCAATGCCTCAGGAAGGTGTTCCACCTTTCCCACATTGCTGCTCTGCAGATCTGGTCTACCGATGCTCCGGCCTTTTCTGCCCAGGAAGTCGCCAGAGACCTCGTAGAGTGAGCTTTTAGACTAGGGGGAACTGCTTTCCCTGTCTGTTCATATGCTATGGTAATGGTTTGTCTAATCCATCAAGCAATGGTTGTTTTAGAGGCCTGTTCTCCCTTCCTTTGACCACTAAAACCCACTAATAGGTGATTTGATTTACAGAACTCTTTCACCCTCTCTAAAAGAGAAAACTGAGTACTGTCCGTGATACTTTTTTTATTTGCACTAACATAAAATTTTTCAGGACAAGCTTTCGGGGTATCTCCCCTTCTTCAAGGTCCAAGCAGTACTGAATAAAAACTGTTTTAGCCAAATGTTAAAAAAGAGAAAAAAAAGAGAAAAAAAAAAAAAAACTCTAAGGGAAAGGAAAAACAAACAAATACAAATCAATGTATAAGGCCATGGTAATGAAACTAGCTGTAGAGATAGTGAGATAAGACAGGCAGAGTTATAGACTGGGGAGGGGAGGGGGGTGACAGTCACAGAGGGGGTCGTAAAATTTAGGAATAGTTTTCCTTTTGCAAACTTGATTCTTACTAAGAAGAAAAACTATGTTTTTTATTACCGAATTTGAACCTATAACCAAAAGAGTGAGTGATAAGGATTTAAAATGCTGGGGGAGACACTGACAGTGGGGGGAGGGGAGGGGTCAGATATTGAGACGGACAGAATAGAGTGATAGAGATGTCGATCAAAGTAATGGTACCGGAATATGTAACTAAACATAAACAAACAAAAAGGAAAGGGAATCTCAAAAAAAAAAAAAAAGAGAAAAAAAATA
>BLSH010549819.1:535698-550180 GCA_018402905.1 Glandirana rugosa | reverse complement strand
ACCGAGTTCAAAGAAATTTCGAAGAAAGAAACTTTCACCGGAAGGAGGACCGGTAATGCAACCGGTCCTCCCATTCGCTGAACGTCCGAGACAGTTACTTTCTCGGGAAAAAGAATAACAAACTCCTATCCCATCAAGAGTCCGTTCTAGGGGATATAGATGGGTTCCATGGCACTTCAAAAGTATCCTGTGTCCTCTAACAGGAAGGAAGTAAGACACAGATACCCCGAAAGCTTGTCCTGAAAAATTTTATGTTAGTGCAAATAAAAAAAGTATCACGGACAGTACTCAGTTTTCTCTGGCACTATTGCACTAATACGGCTACAATCACCCTCTCTAAATACATCAAAAGACACCGTCTGACATCCAACAAATGAAATGATTTTTTCCACTCATTCTGGGGGTTTTCACAGAATGAAGGAAGGACAATCTCCTGTGTCCTATGAAAACTTCACGGTACCTTGGGTAGATATAGGGGATCTTGCCTGAGAACTACCCTATCCTCAAACAATAAGAAAAAGGGCTCTTTCATTGACAGAGCCTGCAAGTCGCTTACCCTCCTGGCCAACGTAATGGCCAGGAGGAAGGCCACTTTCAAAGAAAGAAGCTTTAAAGAAACTTGAGCCAATGGCTTAAAGGGTGCCCTAGTTAGGGCCTCCAATACCAGGGTCAGGTTCCAAGGGGGAAAACCCTTCACCTTCACTGGGGACATCCTTTCCCTGGCTGACAGGAATCTTTTAATCAGAGGTTCTAAGGCTCTTATCCAAAAACACTGTACCTTGAGGGTCTTGGTTGCCAGCCCTTGATCCACACCATCCTGGAGAAAATCCAGAACAGCAGGGATCTCTTGTTGGGAAGTCCCTCTCGTCTGACACCATCGAGAGAACACTCCCCAAACCTCAGCATAGATTCGCCTAGTCACCTGCTTTCTGCTCATTAAGAGAGTTTCAATCACTCTCTCCGAGCAGCCCTTGCAACGCAGGCTTTCCCTTTCAAGAGCCACGCCATCAGACTGAAGAAGGCGGGATTCGAGTGAACCACTGGGAAACCACGTCCTCTTGGGCCACCAAGGCGCTACCAGACTGACTCAGTTTGTGTAGCATCCTCGGGATCTGAGCCAAGGGGGGAAAGGCATAGGCTGGCCTGAAATTCCACTCGTGGGCCAATGCATCTACCCCCTCTGAACCTCTCTCTCTGTACAGGGAAAAGAATCTCTTGACTTTCCTGTTGCCTCTTCTGGCAAAAAGGTCCACCTCTGGTGTCCCGAAGGTTTGACATACCATCAAAAACACTTCGGTGTGTTACTCCCACTCTCCTTGAAAGATCTGCTGCCTGCTGAGGAAGTCTGCCTCTAGGTTGAACACCCACCATATGTGGATGGCTGAAATCGAGGGAATCCTCATCTCTGCCCATTCCATAATTCCCTGCTTTAGATTCATCAGAGAACTGGACTTTGTATCCCCCTGATGGTTCAGGAAGGCCACAGTAGTGGAATTGTCCGAAAGGACCTGGACCTCTTTTCCCCTGATCCTTTCCCCCCAAGGCTTTTAAGGCCTCTCTGACCACTAAGAGCTCCCTGAAATTGGAGGAAGTGTTCCTCTGACTCTGGTTCCAAGCACCCTGGGCATGAAATTCCTCTAGATGGGCCCCCCAACCCCAGGCGCTTGCATCGGTCGTGACCCTTACTGGCTGGAGCTGGTTCCACAGAAGGCCCCAACTTAACCTGTCTGGGTTGAGCCACCACTGAAGCGACTCTTTTACCTTCCTTGGGACCATCACCCTTTGGTCCAAGGATCCTCTTTTCCCGTCCCAGGAGAAAAGAAGGAATCCCTGGAGAGGTCTGGAGTGAAACTGAGCCCAGGGCACCGCGGGGATGCAGGATGTCATCAGTCCTAGTACCCTCATAATGAATCTGTGAGACAATTCTCTGGGTTCTAGTAGAGACTCTACTGCCCCTACCAAGGTCTCCACCTTCGCTTGGGGCAAAATGAGCTTTTGTGCCACAGAGTCTATCAGGAACCCCAGATACATCTTGGTTTGGGAGGGAACCAGTGAGGACTTCTCCCGACTGATCAGCCATCCCAGGGACTCTAGTATGGTTATGACCCTGTCCAGGTCCACCATCAACTGTACCTGTGACTGGTTGTAGACCAACAGGTTGTCCAGGTACGGGATCAGTGCAATTCCCTCTAGATGGAGGAAAGATACCACTTCCGCCAGAACCTTGGTAAAGATTCTCGGGCTGGATGCCAAACCGAAGGGCAAGGCGCTGAACTGCCAGTGCTGGACACCCTCTTTGGTGCAAATTGCAAACCACAGCAGACTCTGGTGTTCCGAACAAATGGGGACATGAAGGTACACGTCCTTCAGGTCTATTGTGACCATGAAGACATCCTTTAACAGATGCTTCTTGACGCTGTAAATATTCTCCATACGGAACTTCTTGTACCATATGAACTTGTTCAGCCTTCTCAGGTTTATGATCAGGCAAAACTTCCCCGAAGGCTTGGGGACTACAAAAATGTGAGAGTAAAACCCCTTCCCAAGTTCTACTGTTGGCACCGGAACAATGACTTTCTGCTCGGCTAACTGATTGATATTTTCCAGGAGGCCCACTGCCTTCTGTCTGTCCCTGGGCAGATGGGAAAGGAGAAAAATATTATCTGTAAGATGTAGGGGCTCTGCGTAATCTTCTCCCACTGGGTGGAGAATTGGCAGAGCCTCCCACCTACGCTGGCACTGGTGTCACTTGGAGTCCTTCTCGGCCAACTTTTGGCCCGAAAAAAGGATTGGACTCTTGGGGGCCTCGAAAAAATTTTCCCTTAGTCTTCACCAAAAATTTTTTCCCCTTTTCTGTAGATCTGGAAAGGGCCTGATCTAAACCTGCACCAAATAGTAATGACCCTTCAAACGGGAGAACACACAATCGTGACTTTGATGTATGGTCCCCGTCCCAGGTCTTCACCTATAAGGCTCTTCTAGCTGAATTTAGTAGGGCTGCAGATTTTGCTGTTGTACGCACAGTTTCAACAGCAGCGTCCGCTAGATAGGTTACCGCTTTACCAATCAATTCCGGGGAGTCTAACACCTGTTTTGACTTGGATGTACGCGAAACGTGGTCCAGGAGCTTGCTCACCCACATGTCCGCATTTCTAGCCACACAAGCTGAGGCCAGGGCCGGACTCATTGCCGCCACATTGGCCTCCCAGGCTCTGCGCAGTAGAGTTTCAGACCTCCTATCCATTTGGTCTCTAATATTACCCACATCCTCAAAAGAGAGGTCGGATTGTTTTGAGACCTGAGCCAGGGAAGCGTCTAACCTAGGAGTCTTAAAGAATCTCTCCTCTTCCTCATCTTTAAAGGGACATCTACGCTTTCAGGTTTTGAATTTAAGAGTTTCCTCTCTAGCTCCTTCCACTCCCTCAGGATAATGTCTTTTAGAGCCTGGTGTATTGGAAGAACCTTAGCGTGTGGGCTGACTAAACCTCTGTACATTTTATCCTGAGCTGACATTTGTGCAGCAGGCTCCTGAATTTCCTCAGAGGTACAAATAGCCTTAAGGAGACCCTCCGTCTCATTAGCCGAAAAAATGTGTCTGTCTGGTCTGGATTCTTCCTCCTCCTGGCTATCCTCATCCACACAACACTGCTCAGATGCTTCTGCTTCTTCCTCCTCCTCCTCCTCTGAGTTCTGCGTGGCAGGAACCCTGACAGCGGCCCGCTTGAGTGGCCTCTCAAGGCCTAACGGCCCTTCTTGTGAGGAAGAGCCCTCAACACTAGACAGTGCCTCCACTTCCTGCCTTGGTTTAAGGGTTGCTTGAAAAGACCTGAGAGTAGTCAACATCTTTGTCTGTACAGCAAGAAAATCCTTCATAACCTGAGACGTTTCTTTCCCTGACAGCTTATGAATACATTTAAAGCAGAAGGGCTTTGTGTGTTCCTGCGGCAGTTTATCATTGCAGTAACCACATCTTTTATAGCGGGAAGAGGTCTTAGACTTAGTCCTGCTGGCGCCTCCCTGGGCCACGGATTCCACGTCTGCAAGATAAATGCACCTGCATTAACCTCTACCGCTCCCTGCAGGGGTAAGGTTCAGGGTCCCACCCCACCAGTGCCCCTGCCAGCCGGCCGACTCACCCACTGTGATCTCCTCTGTGGCTGTGACCGTTGCCGGTCCCTCCTCTCTGTCCATCCTTGTAGAAGCCAGAGCTCTCCGGCCGACCGCTGCTGTGGCTCTACTGAAAGAGCAGGAGGATTGTGGACGCCCGCTCTGCTGGATGCTGGTCGTTCCCCTCCTGTGAAAAACACTGCCACCATTTTGGTGAAGTCCTGAGGACCGGAAACACCCTCTAGCGGCTGTGACATCACCTCCGGTCTCATGGGGGGGCGGGGGAGAAGGAAATCGATCTGGCTCCAACCGCCCCCCCGGCGTCTCCATGCAGCTCCAACGCCGCTGACTACACAGGAGCCGGGCTACTCCTGCAATGGAGACCCGTGGGAAGAAAAAACACAGCACAGCCTCCTCAATCCCTGACAACCCAGCCAGGTAAGAGGAGGGAGGGGGAAAATGGTCCCTGAAGTTTCTGGCCACCCCACTGTGCCCAGGGTCCTTCGGTTCTCAGGGGGGCTCTTCCAGTCCTGCTGCCCCCCCGAGAAGACCATTACCGGTCTGGGGAATAGCCCCCCCTGGGAGGAGTAACGGAGACCCCACCTGACCCTCCAGCCACTCAAGCCTGAAATCTGGTTCCCAGGGGGAGACCCTCAACTCACAGCCTTGGATCTTAGCGAAAAAACAAACTGTTTTGCTGTGGGGAAACACAATCAAAAACTGAGGAGCATGGGAGGGGCGGGGGCTTTTGAACTCTTTCTTGATTGTGTTTCCTGTCAGGTGGGACCAGTCATCCCTCAGGTGTTCCGTCCTGGAAGACGACTTGAGAAACATAATTCAAGCGATAAAAATTAACTACATAAATTGTATATATTAAGAGCCTTAAAGTGCTGGTGTCAGTGCACTCTCTCTCAGCACTGGCATCAGTGTGCTCTCAGTGCTGGTATTGGGGCACTCTATCTAAATGCAGTGTGTCTCGATGCTGGTGCCAGCGTCTTCTATCTCTCTTAGTGCTAGTGTCAGTGTCCTCTATCTCAGTGCTGGTATCATTGTCCTCTATCTCAGTGCTGGTGTCAGTGTCCTCTATTTCTATCAGTGTGGTACTGACATAGAGCTCCTTGAACTCGGCCTCATAGAAGTGAAGGGCTGTGCGAGTTTCACCACCTCAGAGGTCTCATCATCCCCGTCGGGCAGCAGTAGGTCCCCCGAGGCTCACCATTGGAGAACAGCTCCTGGTGGGAGATAGCTGCGGAGAAGCCGATTATGAGCAGTGCCAGTGCAGAATGAAGAGCACCTTGCCCACTATGGCTGAGGATCGTCACTGAACTAAGCTGGGACCTCCCAACCACCACAGTGGAGTGCTGGGTGGCCCAGGATGTGGGTATGGTGGGTGGGGTGGGTGTAGGGGTCAGGGGGACCCAAGCTGTCAATCACAGGCGTACCCACTGGGACAGTGGAAGAGGACTGAGCAGATCTGACTGTTTAGGACCTCCATATAAGCAGGAGATGATCACTCTGAAATCTTTATACAGAGAGCTGATATATACAGAGCATGGTGATGATTACGCTGTGTTCTCTATCAGTACGACCTTTGTGAGCCCTGTAGTTCCGCCACTGGTATCGGTCCTTTTTTTATTATTTTTTACAATTTCTTTGGAGCCCTGTTTGATGCCCACAATACATGCTCCCGCGCCCGCTGTCAGTTGACGCTGATTCGCGCAGCGGAGCCATGTTGCCGCCGTCAATCTACAGCGGGCGGTCGGTAAGCGGTTAAAATGTGCAGGGGCTTTTTCACTGTTAGGGCAATACTGCGGGTAGTATGGATAATTTTAAAAGACTCTTGCATGTATATCTTAACCACTTAAGGACCGGAAGGATTTCCCACTGTAGGACCAGAGCACTTTTTGCGATTCGGCACAGCGCCGCTTTAACTGACAATTGTGCCCTTTTTTTCCCCACAAATAGAGCTTTCTTTTGGTAGTATTTGATCACCTCTGCGTCATTTCTGATCGCCGCTATAAACAAAAAAAAACACAATATTTTTTAATTTTTGCTATAATACATATCCAAAAAAAAATATATATATAAAAAACAAATGTATTCATCAGTTTTGGCCGATTTATATTCTTCCTCATATTTGTGGTAAAAAAAAATTGCGATCAGCGTTTATTGATCGGTTTGCGCAAAAGTTGCCGCGTTTGCAAACCATGAGAATTCATTTATGGCGTTTTTACAGTTTTTTTTTTTTTACAAGTAATGGCGGCGATCTGCAATTTTTATCGGGACTGTGATATTGCAGCGAACATGTTGGACATTTTTGACACTTTATTGGGACCAATGACATTTATACAGCGATCAGAAATTTAAATATCCACTAATTACTGTGTAAATGTCATTGGAAGGGAAGGGGTTAACCTGCAGGGGGCAATCTAAGGGTTAACTGGGTTCCCTAGGCGTGAACTGTGAGGGGGCTGCCAGGGGCACAAGAGATCTAACTGATCCCAGTGACAGGGATCAGTGGATCTCTTACATGCCGCCTGACAGAGCAGGGAATCGCTGTGTTTACATCAGCGGTTCCCCGTTTTTCTACTGTGCCAGGCAATCATGGGTAGCCGGCAAACATCAAGTCCGCCCGACCCGGGGCCATACTGCTGGAGAGTGCGGCAGTCATGAGAGCGCGCCGCTTATAGATGGCGATTTGTGCTATACAGCCACTCTGCAGCAGAAATGTACGCAAGCTGGTCCGGAATCGGTTAAAGAACACAACATACAGGGATATAGAAATAATTGTAGACACTGATACATGTACACCTACATGGGTTGAACTGGATGGACTATTGTCTTTTTTCAGCCTTACTTACTATGTAACCAAATAAAACAGTTCTATGTGCATGTCAATAACCAAGTAGAATCCATCAGGAGGTTTTTCAATCCCGATCAATGGCACTATGTACAATGGACATCAACCCAGTTGGTTGTGGCACTCATGCAGTACTAGCTGATGCATTTGTTGACATTTCATTTTCATCCCCACCTGATTTCTTGAAAGATGACCCCATCTCAATTCACACTGATTCTGCATTTGAACTGGTTGATCCTGAGTCTGACAAGGAAATCGGAGTTAATACCATTACACTTACCAGCTCTGTGAAGTCAAAAATGAGGCTGAGTTCTCATCGTTTTGAATGCTTCTCAAAGTGGTCTTCTTGTACAAGCTATCTCACAGCTTATCCATGTTGCCCATCATTTTGCAACCAATATTGATGATCAGAAAGAGTGTTGTGGATGCACATCTGTAAAGGACCTCCCACAATTAAGGACCCATCATCTAGAACAGTGGTTCTCAACCCCGGTCCTCGGGACCCCCCAACAGGCCAGGTTTGCAGGATAACTGAAATGCATCACAGGTGATATCATTTGCTGCTCAGTGATTGCAGTATTCTAGTCTGCATCTCCCCAAGGTAATACTTAAAATCTGGCCTGTTGGTGGGTCCCGAGGACCGGAGTTGAGAAACACTGATCTAGAACAAGGTTTCTCAACCAGGGTTCCTCCAGAGGTTGCTAGGGGTTCCTTGAGCAATGGTCAATTTCTACCTATTAGATAAATTCTTAATGACATCATTGATCTTTTTAGATATCTGTAAGGGGGTAATTCTTCTCAATGACCACAAATGTAAGGAGCATTCTTCCCATTGACCATCACACTAATGTATTATGAGTTGTAGATTTTTCATCGGGGTTCCCCGAGACCGGAGAACTAGCCCAAGGGTTCATCGGTGTTGAAAAGTTTGAGAAAGGCTGATCTGGAATGTAAACCAACCAACATGATTCAAAGGTAGGTAAGAAGGACTAATGCATGTTGCTGCCTTCCCCTCTGAAGAACTTGATTCAAAGGGAGCTAAGAAAGACAGGTGCTTGTTGCTGCCTTCCCCTCTGAAGCTACACTAATAAACTGTCTTTTGTGAAAACTAAAAGACCATTAAAAGAGAAGTGTAGGATCCCAAAAAAACAAGTATATATACTCACCTAGATGACTGCAGCATCGATCTAAGCGGCAGCTGTCCCCTGCCGGCTCTACACCGAAAGCTGAGCAAAGACCACTGATCGCTCAGTTCCGCTCTTAGCACAGAGTGGTGCTCTCTCATGCTCTCACTGGAGGGCTGGGCTTGTTGAGGGGGTGGGAGCGGCTGGCTCAGGCTCTCAGTGGCACTCTGAGAGGCTGAGCCAGCTGGTGGCTAGGCATTTGGGCAGATCCTGACATTATTGTTGGGATCTGTGTAGAGCCTGACCGGCTCTGTGACGTCAGAAAAAGAGCTTTGGCCATACTTCTCCTTTAATGACTTTACAAGTTTTACAGTATGTTAATGGTTGCATTATAATTCTCACATTCTCCCCTTTCAGGTGTTCTTCACTTAACCGCTTCCGTACCACCCACCGCATATGTACTGCGGCAGGGCGGCCTGGCTGCGCAAAATCACGTACCTGTAAATGATTTTGTGCACTCGATCTGGGGCACATGCCGCCGGGAACTGACGATCATTTGGAGGAAAGGCAGAACAGCGGTCTGCCTATATAAATAAGGCAGCCCGTCGTTCTGTCGGAGTAAAAGAGAGAACTTTTGTTTCTGTTAAGCAGAAACACCGATATTGCTTTTCTTGCAGTGCATCCACTAACCCCCCCCCCCCCCAGTTAGAAAGCATCCCCTAGGAGCACACTTAACCCCTTGATCGCCCCTGATGTTAACCCCTTCCCTGCCAGTGTCATTTATAGTAATGGTGAATTTTTTAACCACCTCCCACCTGGCCACAGTATATATATACGGCCGGGTGGGAGCTTCCCCGTTCTGACAGGACGTGTATTTACGTCCTGCAGAGCGGGAGCTCGCAGCGCGGCCACGCGGCACGCTGCTGCTGGATCCTGTGATCATCATGATCACAGGATCCAGCTGAGCAGAGATCGGGATACAGGCGCAGTGACTGGCCCTCCCGATCATGTGACGGCTGTGTCCAATCACAGCCGTCACATTGTAAACAGAGACGAACATCTCTGTGACAGTTCTCCCCCCACCGAGCTCAGTGAGGGCTCAGTGCAGGGGGGGGGAGGGGGGAATCTGCAGATAGGTAACAGCTGTCTGCATGATGAGGATTTCATGCAGAAGGCTGTCACAGATCGCCCCCACACAGTGCACCAAGCACACTGATACCCCCGTCCCAATACACATTAGTGTCCCCATAAAACAGCCCCCAAAACATCTGTATAACCCCCATCACATCTGTCACCAAACACAAAACATCTGTCACAGTCCCCAAAACATCTGTCACAGTCCCCAAACATCTGTCTGTCCCCGTCACATCTGTCACCATACACAAAACATCTGTATGTCACCGTCACATCTGTCACAGTCCCCGTCACATCTGTCTGTCCGCCAACACCAAATAAACTCCGATTTGGGTTATTTTTACCAAAGAAATGTAGCAGTATCATTTTTGGTCAAAATTTATGAAGAGAAATTACTTATTTGCAAAATTTTATAACAGAAACGTAGAAAAATGCATTGTATTTGAAAAATTTCAGTCTTTTTTTAATTAATAGCGCAAAAAATAAAAAACCCAGGGGTGATTAAATACCACCAAAAGAAAGCTCTATTTGTGTGAAAAAAATTATAAAAACTTCATATGGGTACAACGTCGCACGACCGCACAATTGTCATTCAAACTGCAACAGCGCTGAAAGCTGAAAATTGGTCCGGGAAGGAAGGGGGTTTAAGTGCCCAGTATTGAAGTGGTTAAGCACTGATCACTGTATTGGTGTCACTGGTCCCCAAAAAGTGTCGCTTAGTGTCAGATTTGTCCGCCACAATGCCGCAGTACCGCTAAAAACCGCTGATCGCCGCCATTACTAGTAAAAACAATTAAAAATAAAAAGTCCATAAAAATATCCCATAGTTTGCAGATGCTAGAACTTTTGTGCAAACCAATCAATATACACTTATTGGGATTTTTTTTTTAACAAAAATATGTTCCAGACTACAATATTGGCCTAAATTGATGAAAAAATTTGATTTTTTTAACCGGTTCCCGACCCGCTCACATACATTTACTGCTGCAGAATGGCGCTGTTTGGCAAATCGCCGTTTATAAATGGCAGCTCGCGAACGCACGGCTAGCAGGCAGGAGCGCACCACTGGCGGCACTCTCTCGTGCCCGCTGCACTCTGCAGGAGTGTGCCCGCAGCTTAGGCGGACCCAATGTCCACCGGCGAGCTGCGATTGCTGGCCACAGCTGAAAAACGGGGAACCACCAATGTAAACATGGCGGTTCCCCGTGCTGCCAGGCAGCATCACAGAGATTTACTGATTCCTGTCACTGGGATCAGTTAGATCTCTCATGCCCTGACAGCCCAGCCCCCTCACAGTTAGAACACGCCCAGGGAACACAGTTAACCCCTAGAGCGCCCCCCCCGGTTAACCCCTTCACTGCCAATGACATTTATACAGTAATCAGTAGAGATTTAAATTTCCAATCGCTGTATACATGTCATTGGTCCCAAAAAAAGTGTCAAAAATGTCAGACATGTCCGCCCAAATATCGCAGTCCCGATAAAAAAAATAAAATAAATGGCAGATCACCGCCATTAACAGTAAAAAAAAAAAAAAATTGTAAAAACGGCATAAATTAATTCTCATGTTTTATAAACGCGGCAACTTTAGCGCAAACGAATCAATAAACGCTGATTGCGATTCTTTTTTACCAAAAATATGAGGAAGAATATAAATTGGCTAAAACTGATGAATACATTTCTTATGGTTTTTTTTGGATTTGTATTTTAGCAAGAAGTAAGAAATATATTGTTTTTTTCTAAATTTTATGTCTTTTTTTGTTTATAGAGGTGAGTAAGTACCACCAAAAGAAAGCTTTATTTGTGATGGAAAAAAAAGGTCCAATTTAATTTGAGTACAATGTCGCACGACCGCGCAATTTTAAGTTAAAGCAACACAGGGTTGTATCGCAAAAAAAATGGCCTGGTCAGGAAGGGGGTAAAACCTTCCAGAGCTGAAGTGGTTAATGTTTGGACTTGATTCCCATTTGTTTAATATTTAAAATCAGGATATCATGTTACACATGCATTGCTGTTTTTAATTTTGTCTCTTCCTCACTCTGTAGCTTGGAGATGCTGTATGTAGTTAGTCCCACCCTTCTTCTTCATGCTTTAATGGGGATTGTAACGGTAAATTTTAAAAAATAATAAAATAACAAACATGTCTATACTTTTTTTTTTAAAACTTATTTTTATTGATTTTCCAATGAAAACATAACAGTATTACAGTTACAGCAGAGTAATCAAAGGGCCAATTCCTATGGCTCCCCTTTGAAAACTGAACTATCTATACATAGAATCTCCTGTCTACTCCCTTAAGCAATTTACTCCCCCAACAATAACGATTCCCTCCCCCTCCCCCCTTTTAGCTCAGTCAACTGCCCCCTTCCACCTTTGATTAAGATTAGGCAATGAATCATCAACTTTTATACTCTTACATGGTCATCTGACAGTGTGTCAAGGATTTCCGTCTCACCCAGGCCGTCAAAGTGACTGCTACCACTTGTTAAAACATGTCTATACTTACTCTGTGCAATGGAATTGCACAGAGCCGATGAGAACCTCCTCTTTTCGGGTCCCCCGCTTGCGCTCCTGACCCCTACCCTCCGGCCAGTGCCCCACGGGATGCCACTTCCCATGGGGGCACTCGTGCATGCTCGCACCCAAGTTCCTCTGCTGCGTCCATTGACACAGACAGTGGGACTCAGCCCCACCCCCTGCTTCCTCGTCACTGGCTTTAATTGACTGGCACTGGGAGCCACTGGGGCCATGCTCTTTGCTCTCTCTCTTGGCGTGCCACCATGGGAAGGCACTTCCTATTGTGGCACACCTGCAGGCCCGATCCTGAGCCGCACTTCCTGTGTCTATAGAAACAGACAGCTCAGCTCCACCCCCAGCTCCCTCATCACAGGACCACTTTTCCAGAGTACTTTTTTAAATAAGCATACTCATAATAATTCATCAAGATAGGTTCTTGGTGATATGAATTCCTAGAAGTTTAAATGCAGAACCCCACTCCACAGAATGACAATTTATATAAAATGTGACTAAAATAGCCTTGTTCCTCCTTAAAGAATATGTAAACCCAACATTTCATATTCCTGATATGTGTCTGCTGTACCATGTACTTGTATGAAAAAGTATCCTGTGCTCTTTGCATTGCTTCCTTTGTGAGAAATCCCTGGTGTGCCTGCCAGTCCTTCTGCTTTCCTATTAAAAACTGACCACACTAAGTGGGAGAACATATTGTAGTCAGTTTTCTAACTATGCTGGGAACTCCGTGTACTCTCCTCCAATGATCAGACTTGTCCTGACACACCCCTGTGGCACAGCCATTCACTGGGAAGCTTAGTGTGCTGTTGCTTTTCATCACCCGGGTTCCTATGCAGCTGATAAGAGAAGGAACAGAGAGAATTTGATCAGAGGAGAGGGAGTGTGTGCCTTTCCTCCAAGCAGCTGTCTTGGCTGTATTCCAATGATCCACTCCCAATGGTAACCAGGATGAGAAAAATGGTAACACGATCTGCACTTTTTAAAGGATATATTCAGATGAAGACAGCAGATATACACAGAGATTAAACAAATTAAACAAACCTCCCTATATATCATCTGAGGCTGTTCACTTCACTGAGTATATGGAGGGTTTACATCCACTTTAAGCCAAGCTCCAGTTAACATTTTTAAGCAGTTACGGCAATAGTTTTGCTCCTCTTGGGATAGAGGTTTTACATAAATAAAGGCTGACATTGTAAGCTCCTGTCAGTGTCTGACTCAACCCCCTGCCTACAACATGTGTGTCAAATACAAAGCCCACAATCAGGTGGCCCTTGCACCTCTCCTGCAACTGCAGCACCCCCTCATCTCTTCCCCCACCTTGTCTCAGCAGTCGGCAGCAAAGTGGACTGAACTCCTCTTCTTCCTGCAGCCACAGAGTCTTAGTTGGGTGGGTCGGCGCACTCTTGGCATCTGATGCAAAGGAGGGGGACTCTAGTTACAGATATAACGGGCCCTTTGAGGGCAACAATAATGCTAATGCATCTGACACTAAACTTGGATCTGACACCCCTGCATCTGCAGGGCAACTTGTTCTGTTGTAAAGGGTAGACTCACACAGCTAGCACTACTATCCAGACACTGGACTTAGGAAAGGGAATAGCAGGATATAGAGAAAGCAAAGCAATATCTTGGTTGGAGTTAAGGGGAGAAAGGAAGCTTTTGGCCTAAAAAAAAAAACCTTGTACCTATGCTGTATAATAAGCTGCTAGCTCAGAAACACATTGTGGTGAGGTGATAGCAACAAGTAAAGCAACCTTCAATTTCTGGAGAGTTGACAGAACCCAGTTGAGATTCTGCAGGGTCACAGGAAAGTACACAAGTAGAACCTGTGAGCAACACCCTGGACAAAGACTTTTACTAGTGAGAAGCAAGCGGTCTTTAAAAGAGAATTCCCAGAATGAAGATCTGACCCTTGATGGTACTCAAGACCAACTGTTGCTCCAGACCCAAATGAAGAAAAGCCAAGATTCATTTCAGTTCTTCCTGGCATAGAAATGGCTTGCATCATACTGCAAGAAATATGTCTTCTAAGTGCAATGGTAGACCTTGTGAGAGAACGTAATCGTCAGCACACCACGGATCCTTGTCCAAAAGTTTTATTTATTGAAAAAATCCCATCACAGCAGATTGCAACGTTTCGGAGCCGCGCAGGGCCCCTTCATCAGGCATGTGATAAAGTGTACAGTGCAAAGGCAGTATATATATACATTAGTCACCAATCAAACAATGTGAACTGAAGTGTGCAGAAAGTGTACCCTCCCCCTCCCATTGTCACATGACCTCAGTCCCGCCAAAAAACACCTTTTAACCACTTGCCGACCGCCGATCGGCATCTGACGGCGACAAAGTGGTTCGTTATCGCAAAACGCCGTCATACGACGGCGGCTGCGATAACGCGCACTGTGAGCGCGCGCGCGCCGCCGGAGGCGCGCCCGCGCGCTCACTGTGTCCGGGGGGGTCCAGGGAGCGGGTGCGGCGGCTTCGATTGCCGCCGGCTACCCGCGATGGCCCCCCCGGAGCGAATGAGCGGGGTCCGTGTATGTAAACACGGACCTCCGCTCTGTGTGAGGGGGAAGGGAAGTGATCACAGCCTTCTCGTACATGAAGGCTGTGATAACTTCCTTTCCCCAGATAGGCAGTCCCCAAGACAGTTAGAACACGCCCAGGGAACATAGTTAACCCTTAGCGCGCCCCCTGCAGGTTAACAGATGTGTATAAGAGA
>BLSH010549819.1:502922-514303 GCA_018402905.1 Glandirana rugosa | reverse complement strand
AAATATTAAACTCAATCAAATTTAACGGAATTTTAGGGTTGGGTATCCCCATATGAAAAGAACCAAAACTCAAATCCACCTACCGATACAGAACCATCCAAACATCAACACGGTATGAGAAAGGTAAAAGCCTACTACTTAACTTGTCACGAGGCACTCTACAAGTTTCGAACCCTATAAAAAGATATTGGATTGAGACGAAATTGGTGAATTCCTGGCCTTCCTAAAGGTCGAAATCCTGGCCTCGGGAAAAACGCTAAACCGCGACGCAGCGAAATTGACTGTTAACGCGCCAGCACGCTGCAACATGGGTTTGCTTTAAACGCGTCGCACGACCGCGCAATTGTCAGTTAAAGCGACGCAGCGCCAAATCGCAAAAAGGGCTCCGGTCCTAAAGCTGGAAATCCTTCCGGTCCTTAAGTGGTTAAAGCAGAGTTAGGTTATAGAAAAATATCCCAAGCTTTGAACATCTCACGGAGCACTGTTCAATTCATCATCCGAAAATGGAAAGAGTATGGCACAACTACAAACCTACCAAGACATAGCCATCCACCTAAACTCAAAACCAAGAAAAGTATACCCCTATGGGTTGGGATTTTAAGGCAATTTAAACTAACTCAAATTATAAAAGAAAATTTATTTTGACAATAGTTAAAAGTAATGCCGATAGTTGGACTAATACAGCAGAGAATACAGATATATCAATTATACAATTGTGCACAAAAGATGAATACAGAAGCAAACATATGCAGACATGAATGTCCTATATCAATGGTGGTATCACTCAACCAATCCACCTAAACTCATGCCCCGGAACAAGTCCTCCTTGTGACGAAACCGGTCGAGCTGAAGTGTACTTTCCAGTCACCACGTCTGGACTATTGAGGTTTGCATGCCCGTTTTGATCTTCAAAATTGTAAGTGCAATACTTTTAATAAATTATCCTGGTTTGTCAGTATTACACTATTGTGGCGTTTATCTTCTTCGCTCACCATGGACAGTCTGGAGCAAAGGATTTGTACCATAAAGCTGGTTCCACCATTTACTGAGCTTGGATGCCAAGTTAGAAACGGAGTACTGGGAGTAATAAAGCTTTCCCTGACCCCCTGTAATAGGTGGTCATGGGTGTCAGGTAAGCACATACCCTTACTGCTGGTGGTGTGTACACGAGTGGTGTATACATTTTGGCGGAGGATTTCTTCACATCTGTTATATACATTTTTTCACTTGGACGTCATGTGGATTTGATGGACTGTTTATGGAATTTTTTTATTGATTTTTTTTGCGCAACACAGTTTATATATCATCCACCTAAACTGACAGGCCAGGCAAGGAGAGCATTAATCAGAGAAGCAGCCAAAGGTCCATGGTATCTCTGGAGGAGCTCCAAAGATCCACAGCTCAGGTGGGAGAATCTGTCCACAGGTCAACTATCATGCACTCCTCAAATCTGGCGATCATGGAAGAGTGGCAAGAAGAAAGCTATTGTTGAAAGAAAGCCATAAGAAGTCCCGTTTGCAGTTTGGGAGAAGCCATGTGGGGGACACAGCAACATGTGAAGGTGCTCGGGTCAGATAAGGCCAAAATTGTACGGTTTGGCCAAAAAGCAAAGTGCTGTGTGTGGCGGAAAACTAACACTGCACATCACCCTGAACACACCATGCTCATGAAACATGTTGGTGGCAGCATCATGTTGAGGGAGTGCTTTTCTTCAGCAGGGACAGGGAAGCTGGTTAGAGTTGATGAGAAGATGGATGGAGCCAAAGACAGGGCGATCATAGAAGAAAACCTGTTAAGGCCCATACACATGGTACAATAATTGGCCAACAATGGTTGTCCAACAGCCTGTTGTCCGATAATCCGACCGTTAGTATGCACGACCCAACAGCCAATCTCCAATTGTTGGCCAACAAAAGTTGGCTGACAGGACTAGAAAACTTTTGTTGGCCAACAAGGCGTTGACCAATTGTTGGCTCGTGTACAGAAGTTGGATCAACAAAAAGTTGGAAGTGCAAACACGCATGCTCGGAATCCAGGGAGTGTTAGGTCGTGTAAACCTGTTTTCGTAACTCACAAATCACATTCACCTGAACTTCCTGGTTATACACTCATAACACGTCATTACGTTCGGCTTTGTTGGCCGATTACTTGACTACAGTCAGTACGCTAAACAAAACCGCCAATAGCCAATTTGGACAAAAGTTGGACGTGCGGTTGTCCAACAATTTGTGCGTGTGTACGAGGCGTAAGGGTCTGCATAACTTGAGACTGGAGCGGAGGTTCATCTTCCAGCAGGACAACGACCTTAAACATACAGCCAGCGCTACAATGGAATGGTTTAGATCAAAGCATATTCATGTGTTAAAATTGCCCAGTCAAAGTCCAGACCAGTGTTTCTCAACTCCAGTCATTAAGGCACCCTAACATGTCATGTTTTCAGGCTGTCCATTATTTTGCACAGGTGATTTGGTCAATTTCACTGCCTTAGTAATTACCACAGCTGTTTCATCCGAAGGAAATCCTGAAAACATGACCTGTTGGGGCGCCTTGAGGACTGGATTTGGGAAACACTGGTCCAGACCTAAATGCAGAATCTGTGGCTAGACTTGAAAATTGCTGTCCACACAAGCTTTCCATCCAATCTGACAGAGCTTGAGCTACAGTTGTGCTCATAAGTTTACATACCCTGGCAGAATTTATGATTTCTTGGCCATTTTTCAGAGAATATGAATGAGAACACAAAAACATTTCTTTCACTCATGGTTAGTGTTTGGCTGAAGCCATTTACGATCAAACAACTGTTTTTACTCTTTTTAAATCATAATGACAACAGAAACTACCCAAATGACCCTGATCAAAAGTTTACATACCCTAGTTCTTAATACTGTGTATTGCCCCCTTTAACATCAATGACAGCTTGAAGTCTTTTGTGGTATTTGTGGATAAGGCTCTTTATCTTCTAAGATGGTAAAGCTGCCCATTCCTCTTGGCAAAAAGCCTCCAGTTCATGGAAATTCTTGGCCTGTCTTGCATGAACTGCATGTTTGAGATCTCCCCAGAGTGGCTCAATGATATTGAGGTCAGAAGACTGAAATGGCCACTCCAAAACCTTCACTTTATTCTGCTGTAGCCAATGACAGGTCGACTTGGCCATGTGTTTCAGATCATTGTCATGTTGGAATGTCCAAGTACGTCCCATGCGCAGCTTCCTGGCTGATGAATGCAAATGTTCCTCCAGTATTTTTTGATAACATACTGCCATGTTTTCAGAGAGTCCTGTATTGCAGCTTAAGTTATTTGTGGGTTTTTCTTTGCATCCCGAACAATTTTCCTGGCAGTTGTGGCTGAAAACTTAGTTGGTCTACCGGACCGTGGTTTGGTTTCAACAGAACCCCTCATTTTCCACTTCTCAATTAGAGTTTGAACACTGCTGATTGGCATTCTCAATTCCTTGGACATCTTTTTATATCCCTTTCCTGTTTTATACAGTTCAACTACTTTTTCCCGCAGATCCTTTGATAAATCTTTTGCTTTCCCCATGACTCAGATTCCAGAAACGTCAGTGCAGCACTTGATGAAAGATGCAAGGGTCTGTCAGGAGTCCAGAAACTCATTGATCTTTTATACACACACACTAATTACAAGCAAACAGATCACAGGCGAGGATGGTTACCTTTCATTGCATTCAAACCCCTTTGTGTCAAATTGTGTGCATGTTATTAGGCCAAAATCACCAGGTATGGTGTATGTAAACTTTTCATCAGGGTCATTTGGGTAGTTTCTGTTGTCATTATGATATAAAAAGAGTAAACACAGTTGATTAATAATAAAAGACTTCAGCCAAACACTAACCATGAGTGAAAGAAAAGTTTTCGTGTTCTCATTCATATTCTCTGAAAAATGACCAAGAAATCAAATTCTGCCAGGGTATGTAAACGTATGAGCACAACTGTGTTTTGCAAAGAAGAATGGGCAAAAATGTCACTCTCAAGCTGTTCAAAGCTGGAAGAGACATAACAAAAAATGTGCAGCTGTAATTGCAGTGAAGTGTGGTCCTACAAAGTATTGGCTCGGGCTGAATACAAATGCATGCCACACTCTTCAGATATCTGTAAAAAATTTGGAAAACCATTTATCATTTCCCTTCCACCTTACAATTATGTGCCACTTTGTGCGGGTTTATCACATAAAATATATTTACATTTTTGGCTGTAACATGACAAAATGTGGAAGTTTCAAGGGACATGAATACTTTTTCAAGGCACTAAGTAAAATGTTTCAGAAAATTCTATAATGGCAGTCTACAGGTTTCTCTATTATGAATCTGCCAAGTGAGCTGTACCTCACGCTGATGAATGTATACTTGGTTCCAAGATTTATTTATTTATTGCTTGATATACAGGTAAAGTCCTACTATAGAGGGGTACATACTGCCCTATATTGACTCCTACACCCGCAACTCACTATCTCCAGTTAAGACCATAACTTAGAAAAAGCAAGAAAGGAATGAGAATTAGGCACATTCTACATATACCAACTATCTTCCATGCACTGAAACCTCTGGTTGCCACAAACAAGATGGCCACCCCAGATTTCTGGTTCTGCACTTTAGACTATTAAGGATAAGGGGAAAAAAAGGGACAGGAGAAACACTCTACTGGGGAAGCAAGTGGGAAAGTGGGAAAAAAAAAAAAAACCTAACATTTTACAAGCCATCTGTTTCTGTACCCCCATGAACCACAACCCAACCTGCTTCTATCCTACCTGAGGAATTGACACTGAAATTGGAAATACTTCAAACTGAAATAGAAATTAGGGGGAAACAGTAAGGTAGTTTCTTGTATTCTATATTTTTAAATAAATCTTCAGCAGATAGATATTGATTGTCAAATATGTTAACCATAAGGCTTCACGAACACAGGACATTAAAAAAACATCCTAAAACGTCAGTAGCTTATCAGTGATTTTTTTTCAGCTTTTTTTTTGTGTTTTTTGCACCGGCATTAATGAGTTTTTTAGTGCTGGCGTCAATGGGCATTTTTTTAAATTCTTTTTTCAATGGACACAAAACGTCCAAAAACGTTTGGGCGTCAGAGCGTTTTTACAGCTGAAAAACATCCAAAAGAAAGAGGGTTCTTTGCTGCTAAAAACAGCTGATAACAGCCTGTGTGTGCATGAACACCTAGGACAACATGATGGAGAGTTTATTCACTGTAGAAAAAAACGTCTGCAGCTGAAAACAGCTGCTGAAAAACCGTCAAAAAACATCATGTGTGCATAAGGCCTAAAAGAATGCATATAAAGACTGTCTGACAATCACCTACTTCTGTTTGTCCTGGACCCAAACCATACAGTTAAATACAATTTGAACCAACAGTAAACTCTCCCCCTACTCAAAGTACATCCAATTATAAACTTGCGCTTATGTGCTGGTGTTCAATTTACAATCTACAGTGCAGGTTGTCATTCATCTCACAATTAGAATAAAAATGTATACCAAGCACAAATTTGAAAAGCGTTGAACAAGGCATAACTGCCGAAACGCGTCTGCTGTATTACTGTATGTGCATGGTCTACAGTCAAAAAAGTTATTGGAAGAATTTCTGGAGTGCCGACTCAATCGCTTTTGGATTGCTGTTACTGCTGAATACGAGAGTTGGAAGGCTCTCATGAGTCAGAGCACCTGGACAAGGAGCATTCAGTCTATTTGAATTTACCAGCAGCTGTGTTGTCTGAGCTGTGTTTTCTTGCTGAACTACATATTTGAAAATATCCTGATTTAAGTGCATCTACAGCCAAAACATTATTTTGTTTTGCATAGAATAGGGAAGGATTAAAGTGATTGTAAAAGCTAATTGTTTTTTAAATAACAAACATGCTATACTTCCTTCATCTGTGCGGTTGGATTAGCACAGAGCAGCCCAGATCTTCCTCTTTCTCGGGTCCCTCTTCTGCTCTCCTGGCCCCTCCTCCCATCGAGTGCCCCCTCAGCCAGCAGCTTGATACAGGGGGTACCAAAGCTGAGTCAGAGCTCAGTGTATCCATTCAAACAGGGAGCCCCGGTCCGGCCCCTCTCTCCCCTGATTGGCTGACTGATTTTGATTGACAGCAGTGGTAGCCATTTAGGAGTGTCGTGGACATTGATGCTGAGAGAAGGGGGCTCAGGTAAGTGATTATGGGGTGCTGGGGAGGCTGCTACACACAGCAGGCTTTTTATTTTAATGTATAGCGTGCATTAAGATAAAAAAAACCTTCTGCCTTTACAACTTCTTTAAAATCCCTTCTGATTTTTTTGTTTGCTGTGTGGACCAGTGGGTAATTTCTCTTCATTTTATCTTCCAGAGATGTAACAGGAAGTTAAAGTAAATCTCCCAAACTGAGGAGAATTAGAATATTTTTCTGGGGGTTA
The DNA here is from genome assembly GCA_018402905.1 of Glandirana rugosa. Lineage (NCBI taxonomy): Eukaryota > Metazoa > Chordata > Amphibia > Anura > Ranidae > Glandirana > Glandirana rugosa. The sequence continues at coordinate 507,894 of BLSH010549819.1, read as the reverse complement.
TTCTACAATCTTGGATTTCCGCTCACACCCAAGTACAAAGAGAGGGATGAACTAACTCTCCCCATGTTATCCAAAGCTTTAAAAAAAATTGGATTTTTTGACTTACCGTAAAATCCTTGTCTCGGAGTTCATTGACGGACGCAGCATCTTATTCATGACATGTGAGGTTATGCCATCTTTCACTAGGAGTGGACTAGGCAGAACAAAGTTCAGCTAAAAGCAGACACAGCCCCTCCCGGGGGGGGGGGGGGGGGGGGGGGCAATCCTCACTTGGTATAACCCCTCCACCCTGCTAAGCAACTCAGTTCATAACAAGCAGTACAAACTCAAGAAAAGAGGGGTGGGTGCTACGTCCGTCAATTAACTCAGAGAAAAGGATTTTACGGTAAGTCAAAAAAATCCTATTTTCTCTTTAGTTCATTGACGGACGCAACACCTTATTCATGACATGTGGGGACGTCCCAAACACCAACAACAAACTGTACCAAACAGAAGAGCTCTCCGCGAGGAGCCAGACCTGCCTCACACTGTCGCCTGCAAAACTTGGCGGACAAAAGCAGCATTCGAGGATGCTGAAACATCAACTTCGTAAAACTTAGAAAAGATGTGCACAGAGGTCCAAGTAGCCTCATTGCACACTTGAGATACCGACGCCTGATGTCGGAAAGCCCAGGAGGTGCTAATCGCCCTGGTAGAGTGAGCTGTGACTGGAAAAGGAGGCTCCAGACCCCGAACAGTATACGCACGGGTCACAGTCTGTCTGATCCAACGGGAAATAGTGGCCGACGAGGCCGCCAAACCCATGCGCGGGCAATCCACCGCGACAAAAAGCGCATCCGACCTCCGAAAGGGAGCCGTAGCTGCCAAATACACCCGCAGAGCCCTGACCACATTTAGGGAGTGCAAGGCAACCTCCTTAGGGTGAGACGGGCGCGGGCACAGCGAAGGAAGGACAATATCCTCATTGATGAGAAAAGAAGAGACCACCTTCAGTAAAAACGAAGGTGACAGGCGCAAAACTGCCTTATCCCTATGAAGAACCAGATACGGAGACCTACAGTACAGAGCCGCCAGCTCAGACACCCGCCGGGCGGATGTGATAGCCACCAGGAAAGCAGTTGCAACAAAATTTCACTGATATTTTCAAAGGGCGGCTTCTGAAGCACTGAGAGGACCAGGTTAAGGTCCCATGGTGCCAAGGGCGACCGTACCTGGGGGGGGCGACATGACGAACCCCCTGTACAAAGGTACAAATCAAAAAAATGCGTCATCAAGGGACACTGAAAGAATTGCCAGGGCAGAGACCTGCCCCTTGAGACTGCTCAATGCCAGCTTGTGGTCTAGGCCTTGTTGAAGGAAGGCCAACACCTGAGCCCCTGAAAAAAAGGGATTTTTTCTATAACTTACCATAAAATCCTTTTCTCTGAGTTCACTGACAGACGCAGCCTTCTTATGACACATGGGGTTATGCTCATCCTACTAGGAGTAACCTAGGCAAAACAAACAAAAGCATAGGTTGGCCCCTCCAAGGGGGCCGTCCTCACCTTAGCATATAATCCCCCTGCCCTGTACAGCACATTAGTTCGTAACAAACCGTACAAAACCAACGCAGAGGGGTGGGTGCTGCGTCTGTCAGTGAACTCAGAGAAAAGGATTATACGGTAAGTTATACAAAAAATCCCTTTTTCTCTTCCGTTCACTGACAGACGCAGCCTTCTTATGACACATGGGGACGTCCCAAAGCTGTGCCAATCAAGAGGGGTGGACAAAACAATAACAACTGTACCCAACAGAAAAACTCCCTCTCAGGCGGCGCTAAACGCGCCTATACTGCCGCTTGTAATACCTTGCGACCAAAAGCAGCATCCGAGGATGCTGAAACATCAATCTTGTAAAACTTAGTAAACATGTGCACTGAGGCCCAAGTAGCTGCCTTACACACCTGAGACACCGAGGCTTGGGGTCTAAACACCGAGGCAGTACTAACTGCCCTAGTGGAATGAGCCGTGACCGGAAACCGGGGAACCTTGCCCCGAACCTCATATGCATGAGTCACGGTCTTCCGTATCCAACAAGACACGGTAGCTGATGAGGCCGCCATGCCTTTGCGCGACCCTTCCGTCAGCAAAAATAAAGAATCAGACTTCCGAAAGGAAGCTGTAGAACTCAAATACACCCACAAAGCCCTCACCACATCCAAAGAATGTAGTTCAACTTCTTTGGGATGAGACGGGAGCGGGCACAATGAGGGAAGAACAATATCCTCATTTAAATGAAAGGAAGAAACCACCTCCGGAAGAAACGAAGGGGAAGGTCGCAAAACTGCCTTGTCCTTATGGAGGACCAAGTAAGGTGACTTGCAGGATAATGCTGCCAACTCAGACACCCGCCTGGCAGATGTGATAGCCACCAGAAAGGCCACTTTCTGCGACAAGTGTCGTAAGGGAATGTCCCTAATTCTTTCATATGGTGGCTTCTGCAACACAGAAAGCACCAGATTCAAATCCCACGGTGCCAAAGGCGACCGTATCCGAGGAGCCACATGACGTACTCCCTGTACAAATGTACGGATCAATGAATGAGACGCCAAGGGCCGTTGAAAAAGAACCGCCAGGGCAGGAATCTGCACCTTAAGCGTACTTAACGCCAGGTTCTTGTCCAGTCCTTGCTGCAAAAATGACAGTACTCTGGACACTATATAAGAGCAGGGGTTCCAACCCCCTTCCTCGCACCAGGCAATATAGGCCTTCCGGGTCCTATGATAAATCTTACGTGAGGTACTCTTACGTGCTTTAATCATAGTAGGGATTACGGAGTCAGAGACACCCCTATCCCTCAACACCTGGGACTCAATAGCCAAGCCGTCAAAGCCAGCGAGGGTAAAGCAGGGTGCAAGATGGGCCCCTGAGACAGTAGGTCTTCGCGAAGTGGAAGACGCCATGGAACATCTGCCACCATCCGCACTATGTCGGCGTACCAAGGACGCCGAGGCCAATCCGGAGCTACCAGGATTGTCGGGATTCCCTCTGCTTCTATCCTGCGTACAACGTGCAGTAGAATCTTTAGAGGAGGAAAGATGTACAGTAGTCGATACCGACCCCAGGGCGCTACCAGTGCCAACAGATCTCTTGTTCTGCACACAAAGGTCTGTACCTTGTGATTGTACCTGGAGGCCATAAAAGGTCCACCTCTGGTGTGCCCCATTTGCGGCAAATCTGGCAGAACACTTCTGGATGTAGGGACCATTCCCTTTGATCCACAGTCCGGCGGCTGAGAAAGTCCGCCTGCCAGTTTTCCGCGCCAGGGATGTAGATTGCAGATAGAGCTGGCACGTGAAGTTCTGCCCACTGAAGGATCAGAGCCGCCTCCGCGGCTGCTGCAGCGCTTCTTGTTCCGCCCTGATGGTTCACATACACCACAGCCGTGGCATTGTCCAACTGAACCCGGACAGGGAGGCCTCGCAGCCTTTCTGTCCAACGGGACAGGCAAAGCCTGATCGCTCTCAGTTCCAGTACATTTATTGGAAGACAAGCTTCCCGCACTGACCAATGACCCTGGGCAGAGAACTGACCCAGGACCCCTCCCCAGCCCAATAGGATGGCATCCTTCGTTACTATCGACCAATTCAGGGGGAGAAAACATTTCCCCAACTTTATCAAGGATCCTCGGGACTGATGATCCAACCTGATCAGCCTGTCTAGGGATAGGGGAGATTTGTCCCACTGCGATAAAAATTGCCTTCTGCAGGAGCCGAGCGTGACTCTGGGCGTAAGGTACCACTTCGAAAGTCGACACCATGAGCCCCAACACTCGCATACAGAACCGTAAGGAGGACCACTGGCGTGATAACAGGGTTCGCACTGCTGCATGAAGTGTCAGGAGCTTGCTCGGTGTTCGAAACACCCTTGCCTGTACCGTGTCCAGAATCAGACCCAGGTACTCCAGCCGGCAAGGTGGAGTCAATAATGACTTCTGCAGGTTGATCAGCCATCCGAACTCCTCTAACGTGGACACCGTGATTGTCACGCTCTCCTCCAGAGCTGTAGCAGACTCTGCTCTCAGGAGTAAACCGTTGAGGTACGCTACAACCGCGATACCCCTCTGTCTCAGCAATGCCAGCATCGGGGCCACCACCTTGGTGAACACTCGGGGACACAAGGCCAGCCCGAAGGGCAGAGCCACAAACTGGTAATGTAGGTCTCCCACTGCGAAACGCAGAAAACGTTGATGACAGACTGATCGGAACATGGAGATACGCATCCTTGATATCTAAGGACGCTAGGAATTCCCCTTGGTGCAGGGTGACCACGACCGAGCGGATGGACTCCATCCTGAACCTCTTTGTCTTCACGAAGCGGTTTAACGGTCCAAAACTGGTCTGACCCCACCCATTTTGGGCACCACAAAAAGGTTTGAGTAAAAACCGTGAAATCTTTCCACCATGGGTACTGGCACGATCACCCCCTGTTCGGCGAGTGCCCGAACGGCACCTAGAAGCGCCTCCCGACGCTCCTGAGGGAGCCTCAAGTTTGAGGGGGGGGGGGGGGGAAGAACCTTTCTGGGGGCAGAGAGCTGAATTCTATCCTGTACCCGGAGGACACCACCTCCAGTACCCACCGTTCGGTGATGCGGGCAGCCCATCTGTCTGCAAACCCCAGCAACCGGCCCCCCACCCGTGAGGTGGGTGGGGGCAACCCATCATGCGGAGGTAGACTTATCCTTCGCTTTTTCGGACTTATGCTGCCAGGGCCTTTTGCTGCGCCCTGCGAAAGCCTTCCCGGCTTTGCCTGCTGAGCCGGGTGCCCGAAAAAACTTCTTCTGACCTGAAGAGACAGGGCCCTGCCTACGGCGAAAATCCCGCCGCTTCCGCTCTGGAAGGAAAGTACTCTTCCCTCCCGTGAAATCCTTAATGATTTCATCCAACTGTGGGCCAAACAGACATTCTCTCTGAAAGGGCAGATCTGCAAAAGCT
>BLSH010549819.1:491328-502912 GCA_018402905.1 Glandirana rugosa | reverse complement strand
CGCCTCCCGACGCTCCTGAGGGAGCCTCAAGTTTGAGGGGAAGAACCTTTCTGGGGGCAGAGAGCTGAATTCTATCCTGTACCCGGAGGACACCACCTCCAGTACCCACCGTTCGGTGATGCGGGCAGCCCATCTGTCTGCAAACCCCAGCAACCGGCCCCCCACCCGTGAGGTGGGTGGGGGCAACCCATCATGCGGAGGTAGACTTATCCTTCGCTTTTTCGGACTTATGCTGCCAGGGCCTTTTGCTGCGCCCTGCGAAAGCCTTCCCGGCTTTGCCTGCTGAGCCGGGTGCCCGAAAAAACTTCTTCTGACCTGAAGAGACAGGGCCCTGCCTACGGCGAAAATCCCGCCGCTTCCGCTCTGGAAGGAAAGTACTCTTCCCTCCCGTGAAATCCTTAATGATTTCATCCAACTGTGGGCCAAACAGACATTCTCTCTGAAAGGGCAGATCTGCAAAAGCTTTCTTTGAAGCCTGTTCGCCTGACCAAGAGAGGAGCCACAGCACCCGCCTAATAACAATTGAAAAAAGACATTTTTGACAATATGGGAAGAAGGTCCAAAGCAGCATGGCATATGTAGCGGAGACCCTCTTCCAAATGTTGTGCCCGCTGTACTTCAGCCTGTGCACATTCACTAGACAAACCAGTGTGCAGTGCGGCAGCGTGCTCACGAAGAGACTGTGCCGCCATTGCAGCTGCTAGCGTTGGCTGCATGGCTGACCCAGCCAACAAGAACAGTGCTTTAGACACTGCTTCTGTGCGGCGATCGGCCGTCTCCCTAAAGGATGGAGACCCCTCCAAGTGAATGGTGGTTGCTTTATTTACACGAGCCATGAGTCCACCACCGGGGAAGCCCATCTCTTAGTAAAGCTGTCCTCAAAGGGGTAGCGAACAGCAAAGCTTTTAGGCAAAGAAAAGGAATTTGGTGGCCTACGCCATTCCTTGAACACCGCCTGTTCAAACACCTGATCATAAGGGTAAGCCCTAGGGGACCTAGGGGGTTTAAGTGGTCCACAAACATATGTGGACTCATGCGACTCCCCTGCTTGATCAAGTCACGTGGAGTCACGGATATCAGTGATCAGTGCTTCCACTATCGCTTTATCACGCGAAAAAGGAGCCTCCTGATCTTCTTCGCCCTCTGAGGGCGGCTCACCCTCTGAAAGATCCACAGGTGTGACCATTGAGGCACTCTCTAGATCCGAATCCTCCCCTGAGGAAAGAGGGTGGGTGGGCGCTTCTGGGGGCCCCTTGGAACGGGCACCCCTACCCGGGGGAAGAGCTCCCCAAACACCGCCCTCAGCTGTTCCAAGGACACTAATGTTCCTGGGGTGGACTGTTGATCCACAGGTACCCCTGCCATAGTATTCCCGGCCTCTGACATCTCAACCTTCCGGCACCCCCACCGCTACCAGCACCCAGGGAGAGCCAGCTATACTTGCTGTTTTGATGCCTCAGCACTCCGACCGGAAGAGCAATGCCCACAAACTACTGCACGCCAGGAGCTTGTTACTGTGTGTCAGCCACGTTGTCTAAGCGAAAACCGGAAGCCCACTTACGTTCTTAAACACTTCCTGTAAAAGGACTGCACTTCTCTCGAACGACCACTGGGGGCCGCCAGAGAGCAGGCTGGAAACCGCATGGTTATCAAACAATGGACGCTGCCATTACACACGCGCGGTCGGCCACGAACGAGCGGTACTCCACACTCCAATGGCGGCGACCCGCCTAACACAGTGCTCCGGACGGTCGGTGCAGAGTCAAACGGTCAGTGCCAGGTGCGGTACTGCGGGGGGGGGGGGGGGGGGACGAAAAATCCTCAAAAGGGTATCACCCAGTATGTCCCTCTAATGGACCCCCACCGGCCGGGTACCACCAGAGCTGCCCAGGTGCCCACTCTCCATGCCCCTAAGGCGGAAGAGGGGTCCACTCACCAATCCGACGGGCGCATCGGTTAGCCAACGGAGCAGATCTACCTCCCCAAAGAGTCATGCTGCTGGCCAGGCCACTGGACAGACGTACCAGTTACTGGGCTCTAGTGGGTTTTAGCCACTGGCCGCCCGCCCGGAACGGGCGCTATGCGGTGGGCCCCCCTAAGGGTGCTCGCATAGTGTCGGCCGGACTGGGGAAAGATTGGGATTTGAGATATCCTCTATACCACAAGCCAGCTTCTTGATAGCAGTCTTCATCAGACGAAACTTCAGGAGACCGCCGATCCCATAGGGAACCAGGTCTACTCCTTGCACTAGGCAAATAAAAACTGATGTGCTGTACAGGGCAGGGAGATTATATGCTAAGGTGAGGACGGCCCCCTGGGAGGGGCCAACCTATGTTTTTGTTTGTTTTGCCTAGTCTACTCCTAGTAGGATGAGCATAACCCATGTGTCATAAGAAGGCTGCGTCTGTCAGTGAACGGAAGAGAAAGAACGGGGGTTCCACCCCCCGCCTCGCACCAGGCAATGTAAGCCTTCCTGGTGCGGTGATATATCTTGCGTGAAGTGGACTTGCGCACCTTGAGCATGGTGGGAATCACCGATTCAGAGACCCACCGATCCCTTAACACCTGGGATTCAATAGCAAAGCCGTTAAAGCCAGCGAGGGTAAAGCAGGATGCAAGATGGGGCACTGCGACAGCAGATCCTCGCGAAGCGGGAGCCGCTAGGGAACATCCACCACGTCTGCGTACCATGGACACAGAGGCCAATCCGGCGCTACCAGAATGGTTGGGATCCCCTCTGCCTCTATTCTGCGCAGCAGGCGCGGAAGCAGCTTGAGGGGGGGGGGGGAAGGCATAGAGGAGCTGATACTGGGACCATGGAGCCACGAGGGCGTCTGCCAGAGGATCCCTTGTTCTGCTCACGAAGGTCTGCACCTTCCGATTGAGCCGGGATGCTAGCAGGTCCACGGCTGGCGTGCCCCACTTGACAGATCTGGCAGAACACTTCCAGGTGCAGGGACCACTCTCCCTGATCCAGCCTCTGGCGACTGAGGTAGTCCGCCTGCCAATTTTCGATGCCCGGAATGTAAACGGCGGAGATTGCGAACGTGAAGTTCTGCCCACCTCCGAATGTGAGCCACTTCCGACACGGCTCCTGAACTTCTCGTTCCGCCCTGTTGATGCACGTAAGCCACCACCGTGGCGCTGTCTGACTGAACTCGGACAGGCCGACCTCGCAACCTCCCCGACCAGTGGGGGGGACAAAGCCTGATGGCCCGAAGTTCCAGCACATTGAACGGGAGACGAGACTCCTCTGGGGACCAGCGACCCTGGGCCGACAGCCCCAGGACCCCTCCCCAGTCGGTTAGGCTGGCGTCCATAGTGACCACCGTCCATTCCAAGGGGAGAAATTACTTCCCCAGCCCCGGGGCTAGCAGCCACCAGGCGAGGGCGGACCGGGTCTGGCGATCCAACCTGATCCAGGGACAAAGGGGACTTGTCCCACCGCAGCAGAATTGCACGCTGCAGGGACCGGGTGTGACTTTGGGCATAAGGGACTACCTCGAAGGTGGACACCATAAGCCCCCACTCCCTCATGCAAAACCTTAGGGAGGACCACCACCACGATAGCAGGGCCTGCACCGCCACTTGGAGCGTCAGCAACTTGGCCGGAGGAAGAAACACCTTCGTCTGCTCCGTATCCAAAATCAAGCCCAGATACCACAACGACGCGACGGAATCAGCGCCAACTTCAGGAGATTGATCACCCAGTCGAAGTCCCTCAGGGAGCTCAGGGTGATGGCCACGTTGTCCCTCAGAGCCCAAGTCGACTCCGCCTGCGGAGAAGGTCGTCCAGCTATACCACCACTGCTATGCCCCTCTGCCGCAGCAGGGCCAACACCGGAGCCAGGAGCTTGGTGAAGACTCGGGGAGCGGAGGCCAGACCAAACTTGATGGCCACAAACTGGTAGTGGAGATCCCCCACCGCAAAGCGCAGGAAGCGCTGGTGACGAGCTCATATGGGGACGTGCAAGTACACGTCCTTGATGTCTAAGGAGGCCAGGAAGTCTCCCTGGCGAAGCGCCGCCACCACAGAACAGACTGACTCCATTCTGAATTTACACGCCCTCACAAAGAGATTGAGTGCCTTCAGATCCAAGACAGGCCTGACCGCATCCTTCTTTGGAATCAGAAAAGGTTGGAGTAAAACCCGTGGAAAAGTTCCGCAGAGGGAACCGGAACAATCACCCTCTGACTGAGCAAGCCTTACACAGTCCCTAACTGGGCCTGCCGTTGCCCCAGGGGGAGCCTTAAATTGGAGGCGAAGAACCTGTCTGGGGTCTGGGTACGGAACTCTATCGTGTACCCGGACGAAACCACCTCGCGCACTCAGAGGTCCGAGATGCCGGAGGTCCACCGGTCTGCGAACCCCAAGAGACGTCCCCCCACCTGAGCAACGGGCAGGGGGCAACCCATCATGTGGAGGAGGACTTCTCCGACTTCTCGGGCTTTCACTGCCAGGGACGCTTTTGACCCCCGCAGTGGCCTTGGCAGGCTGAGAGCCCTTGCACGCTGCGTGCGATGCAAGAAAAAAACCTCTTCTGAGTAGAAAAAGAGGGACCCAGGTTACTTCGGGGCTCCTTACCCCTTCTGGGCTCCGGGAGGAAAGTGCTCTTCCCCCCGTGAAATCTTTAATGATCTCATCCAGGGAAGCCCCAAAGAGCCAAGCACCTTGGAAGGGCAGGTCTGTCAGGCTCTTTGACGCCTGGTCACCCGACCAGCATTTTAGCCAAAGCAGGCACCTAATAACGACTGCAAAGGCGGACAGCTTCGATAGCATGGGGGCCATGTCCAGTGCCACATTGCAGAGATACCCAAGGCCCTGGGCCAGCTGCACTGATTCAGGGGGAACCTGAAGGTCGCCCAAATCCCGGTGCAGAATGGTCGTCCATTCCGTAAGCGTCTGCGCCACCAGCGCCGAGGCCAATGCCGGTCGCATGGCCGACCCTGCCACAACGAACATGGACTTGGACACCACCTCGGTACGCCTATCAGCCAGGTGTTTAAAAGATGGAGATCCCTCCATCAGGATAGTAGTCGCCTTGATCAGGCAAGCCACCGGTGGCTCCACCGTAGGAGACGCCCCCTCCTGTAACAGCGTGTCCTCAAAGGGGTAGTGCACAGAAAAATGCTTTGGCACGGTGAAAGAACTTTGAGGCCGTTGCCATTCCCTATACACAAACTGATCGAAGTACGGCAAATAAGGGAACACCTTAGGGGCCCTGGCCGACTTGTGCGACCCGAAAGTGTACACCACCTCCTTCGCCGCCCCAGCTTCAGTGTCTCACAGACCACTGAAACTAAAGAGTCCACCAATGCCCTCTGGATAGCCACGGTGGCCCCCGAGGACTCCTCTTCATCATCGGAGGGGTCCCCGAGCTCATCCTCTAACAGCTCCATGGGGGTCCTCATCACGGCGGAGCCCCCCTCCTGTTCCGATTCCTCCTCAGAAGATAGGGGAGGAGGTGGCCTCTTCTTCGCCACCTTGCAGTCACGGATCGGCTCCACCCGGAAGAAAAATTCCTCCAGGATCGCGGTCAATTCATCAAGAGGGACCACGGGTCTCAGCGCGCCCGGAGCTCCACCAGAGACCTCTGACGGGGAAGCACCTGCTTCAGCAGTCATTGTGCCACCCACCTGGACACACCAACCTGCAGAGGCCTGTGTACCGGACCAGGGGACCCCACCACCCCAAACAATGCCTCCACACAGGGTCCCAGGGGCACCCAGGAGGAATCACCACACCGCCCGCTTCCTACCCCGGGAGAGTGCCGCTGCTGCCGGTGCCTCTTGCCGCCCTGCAGCCCCATGTGTCGTATGCGCGCTGAGCACAGGAACGGCGCCAACACACACACACACACACACACACACACACACCCCGGGAGGGCAGGGGGGGCATAACGACCCATCCTGACGGGCGTAGCAGGTCATCCACCCGAGACAGACCTGCCACCCTATTCCGGGGGGGAGCTGCTGGCCATGCGACATCCGTGGCGCGAGCCCTAGGACCTGGTCCTAAGTGCACTGGCGGGACGTTTAACCCGCCAGCCGCCCCGCACGGAACAGGGCCCGACGCGGCCTATCCAGCGCGGAGCTAAGGTCAGCTCGCATCCGTTGGCCACGTTGGGGATACTACCTGGATCTAGGATATCCAGTCTGTCACTCGGTTGGCTACTTGATTGTAGTCTTCATCAGATGTCTTGAAAAAAAGAAGAAAAAAAAAACGGGGAACCGCAGGTCCCAGCAGGGAGCCAGGTCCTACTCCTTGCACTAGGCAGAAAAAAACTGAGTCTGAGTCTCTGGTATCTCTGTACGTTTCCCTAGCGGGTTAACGTGCCAAATGGTATATGTCTATTTATTAAAGAGGACGTAAACCCTGATGGCTACTTCCTCTATATTCCCCTGCAAAGAAGAAACATAATGGGCTACTATGCATGGCATAGTAGCCCATTATGTGGCACTTACCTGCAAACAACGCCTGCGATGTCCAGCGCTGTCCCCACAGCAGGGAGAGTCCATCTTCAGCCCCTATTCCTTCTGGGACCGCGACTCCGGCTCTGTGACGTCACATGCGCGCGGGAGCCGCCAGTCACGGCACGATCCCAGTGAAGAAACAGCACAGAGGCTGTTTCTTCACTGCGCATGTGGCGAAATGACGTTGGCACAACTAGTACACTGCATATCTCCTGAACCGTGCAGGTTTGGGAGATATGCAGGGCACCTACAGGTAAGCCTTATTATAGGTTTACCTGTAGGTTAAAGTGGTTGTCACGAGTTGACAACCACTTTAAAGGTCAGCAGCTACAGTATCTGTAGCTGTTGACTTTTAACCACTTTAGCCCCGGAAGGATTTCCCACGTTAGGACCAGAGCACTTTTTTGCAATTCGGCATGCGTCGCTTTAACTGGCAATTGCGCGGTTTTACCCAAACGAAATTTGCGTCCTTTTTTCCTCACAAATAGAGCTTTCTTTTGGTGGTATTTGATCACCTCTGCGTCATTTCTGACCACCGCTATAAACAAAAAAAAGGATGACAATTTTGCAAAAAAAAAAAAAAAAAAATATTTCTTACACTTTTTACTAAAATACAAATCCAAAAAAAAAAAATAAATAAAAAAACTAATTTAGTCATTGGTTTTGGTAAAAAAAAAAAAAAAAAAAAGAAAAAGAAAAAAAAAAAATCGCAATCGACGTTTATTGATTGGTATGCGCAAAAGTTGCCACATTTACAGATGAGAATTCATTTGTTTTTTTTACTAGTAATGGCGGCGATCTGTGATTTTTAGTGGTAGTGCGATATTGGGGCGGACATGTCGGACATTTTTGACTTTTTTGGGGCCAATGACATTTATACAGTGATCAGAAATTTAAATGTCCACTGATTACTGTATAAATGTCATTGGCAGTGAAGGGGTTAACCTGCAGGGGGAGATCTAGGGGTTAACTGTGTTCCCTAGGTATGTCCTGTGTGGGGGCTGGGCTGTCAGGGGAATAAGAGCTAACTGATCCCAGTGACAGGGATCAGTAGATCTCTTATGTCCCCACTGACAGAGCGGGGGAACCGCCGTGTTTACATCGGTGGTTCCCCGTCCTTTCGCTCTGGCAGCTCGCCGGCGGACATGGGGTCTGCCCGAGCCCCGGGCACACTCCTCCCGAGTGCGGCAGGCACGAGCGCGCTGGCGGCGGCGTGCTCGCCCCCCTAGCTGCCACTCCGCAAATCACCGTCTATTTACGGCGATTCGCAGTACACGTCCACACTACCGCAGTAAATATACTGTGCGTGGTGTGGAATTGGTTTTAATTTGCTTATAAACGACTGTAGCTTCTCTCTAAATTTAAGTTTTAGATTCAAAATTTGCCACAGTTCTATTTAAACAAAACTTTCCAAAATGACACACCTCTTTTCCACCCAATAAAAAAGACACAACACAAGTTTAAGTTGTAAATTTTTTGGTGTGGTTCTGGTTATATCGAATTCAGAGTTTGTGGGATGACTATATTGATGTGTTTTTGTTCATTTGTTTTTTTTGTTTTGTTTTTTTTAACCAGTGTTTTTTTTTTTTTTCTTTTCTTTTTTACTTGTTATTTTGTCTGTCATGAACCACTGAACCATGTCTCTTTATTGCAAAAATGAACATGCCTTAAGAAATTCAACTTGTAAATTAATAAAACATTACATTGGATGATTTTTAAATGTATAAACAGTTAGAAAATCAACAATATTGCCTATTATACTATGACACAAGTTCACCATATTGTAAAAACTATAATACATATATAATACATCAGAAGAACCAAAACGCCACCCATATGATCATTTTATCAAAATCTCTATGTTTGTATTCTTTAACCCTTCTGTCCATGCATCCCGCGTCTCAGCCAATTTATTATCAACAATGAACTAGTAGGTCTGTTCATTCATTAAGGCCTTACTGTTCATTTCATATACAGAAGAGTAAAAAGCAGATAACTAAATTATGAAGGTCAAAAATGTGTTCAAACTTGTGTATATGAGATTTTTAAATACAGACTATGTTCACAAAAGTATGTTTATGGTGTAGTAAACTGAATGAAACACACTGGCATTTCTTCGTTAGAGGGGTTTTAGGAAAACAGTGCTATGAACAGTTAAGGTAAGTGGTATGATTCTATGCCCCAAGACTTGACTTTACCTTTTTGTTAGAGACAATATTATTTTATACCAATTTAGGAATATGTCTGGCATGTGGTGCATTATACATAAGGCACAACTGCAATACTAACAAACTGGTGTTTCACAGCTCATGTAACTGCTTTGGCCCAACAGTTTAAATGAACAAATGACTCTCCATTTTTGTAAATAGGCCATATGGGTTACAGTATTGATACATTATCAGTCTGATTAACCAAGATATAATTCCGTACATACAGTACTGATAAATGCATAACATACTTAAACAATAATCAAAATCTCCTGGCAAGACAAAAGTTAGTAAAACTCACCTCTGCATCAGTCTGTCTCCTACCTTCCCCTCTGTTCTGGGTCTGCAGCCTCCATAATACTCCTGAGTATTCTACACATCTGAGATTGTTAAATGCCTGTTCCCTACTCAGAGCACTCAGGTTCCATACCCTGAGCCCTACGTCACTACAGGACTCAGCAGTGATGTAAGGGACTGTGGAGGAAACCACAGCGCACATGAGACAATACCACAAGTGTCAAATGCCAAAGAATTTTAAGTAGGGTGCAGCATTTGGAACATGGAAAAGGTAGAAGACATGGACTGCCAGAGGTAAATACTAGAGCTCTTCTATTGCAGGAGACATGCATTATTCTTTTTTTTTTTTCAGACTGACAGTTTCTTTAAAGGAGTCTTTAGTCCAAGCATTTGGGATAAAGGAGAGTCTGAGGATACATGAATAAATATTACTTTGAATCCACCCATGCAATCCACTAAATTTAAGAGTGTGTGACAAAATTTTGGCCTTCAGTTTGATAAAGAAATTTTCAGTCCAGAATATGGGGCGAACATGACACTTCTTTATATATAGACAAGGCAGAAGACCTCAGCATGAGATCTTGGCACTACAATAGAGGTTTAGTAACAAAGATACTTGAAGTCTCCAAATGGATGCTTGGTAAAGTCCTCCTTTAAATAGTTGGCATACATAAAGGAGATTGTTAGGAAAAAACAACACACTAAAACAAAATTCAGAAAAAAAATCTGAAGTTTTAGGCAACTGTAAACTAAAGTACAAGAATAGAAATTAAAATCTGGGTCATTTTCTTGACAAATGTTACAAAAATCAAAGTATATAAATGGATGGTTTCACCAAGAAACCTACAATTTATGTAAGCCTGGCACATGACTATCCCATCTTAAAGCGCACATTTAGTATTACACGGCACCTTCTAAGCTTTCCAGAATTAAAATGACAAAGTAAAATAAAAACAAACTCAAAGCAAAGTTTGAGGACAGTTCACTGTCCAATATGAAAACGCTGAGTGACAGAAAAAAAAACAAAACAAAAAAAAAAACACTTTTGCCTGGTGCTGATGTGGCCACTTTTTGTCTCACAAGTTTGGTCTTCTTCCACACCACTTTTGGTACAAAAATAAAACATTTCTGGGCATATATTCAATAAGAATTTTAGCACGCAGAAAGGAGAAAGTTATGTACAAAATTATACATCTTAAGAAAACATCTGTACATAATATATAAATGCTTTGTTTCCCTCCCAATTTCCACATATAAAGGTCTCTGCATCAACATGACACATAACAGTGAAATGTAGGTGATGTTGCAGATGAGAACCAACTGCTGGCTTTTACTATAGTCCTGAAAGGAAACTCCAGTTTTGCTAGAAAATATAAATATATATTTCATATACAAGCCACTTTAGTAATGTATTGTTAACAGCATTTCGATTTAATCTGCAGGCAGAATCTAAATCCCAACTTTACTTCCCTGCCATGTAACTACTTGAACAGTCTTCAAGCAGAATTCCAAAACATCAGTCCCAGTGCATCTGTAATAGGTCATGATTTTTCTGTTAATGTCTGCACAGAGCTTGAAGTCAGATTATAGGAATCTCTAGAACACCCAGCATTCATCCATCCATTATCTTTAGTGAGAAACTTGCAAAGTATGCTGCATGATTACAGGGATGCAATGTTCTTATTATAACACAAACGGTTTACCATGTAGCTCACACTTTTAGTGCAGTATACAGGCACAGGGGAAGAGAGGCAGGTAAAATCTACAATAAATGTCGTTATAATTCCTGCAATTTATATAGCTAAGCTGGAGAAGATTTTTTTTTGTCCGCAACAAAACTGGAGTCTCTCCAGGTTAAAGGTTTGGTCTGCACAAAATGGAAATTCCAGCCTTTGGAATATGCTGGCATGTTGAACAACTTCGTATTTCATTTCACTCTAACACCATGTACACACAGACTTCATCTTGAACAATGGAAGCTTTGTAAATGCTTTTTGAGCTTGCTGTACACACTACTCTCAAAAAGGTTAGCCCGTGTGTATAATGCATAATTCTGGTGCCCAGAATACTTTGCTCTTGCACAGCATTGCATTTCAGCCTCAACTTTGAGTCTCACTTACTTCTCCTGCCCCAACCGTAGGAGCCTGATTTCTCTACTCTCCATAAATAAAAATAAATACCAAAAAGGAGAATGAGCCTTCTTTTTACTACTCTTGACTCTCAAAGTTGAGCAGACCTAAATGCACAAAGGGTTTGTCCGTTCGTGAGGTCAGGGGGTGGTAAAAACCAGGAGGCTGAACTGCAGTTTTACACCCCGACCGCTCACCTGAACACTAACAACTAGCTGCTCATGGCTATACACATGCTGTGGCAAAGCTTAACCACTTCAGCCCCGGAAGGATTTCTCCCTTTAGGACCAGAGCCCTTTTTGCGATTTGGCACTGCGTTGCTTTAACTGAAAAATGCGCGGTCGTGCGACGTTGTTCCCAAACGAAATTTGCGTCCTCTTTCCCACAAATAGAGCTTTCTTTTGGTGGTATTTGATCACCGCTGCGTCATTTCTGATCGCCGCTATAAACAAAAGAGCGACAATTTTGCAAAAAAAA
>BLSH010549819.1:467407-491318 GCA_018402905.1 Glandirana rugosa | reverse complement strand
TTGCTGTACGATAAATTGGCGAACGGCTGGCGACTAGCCGTAAACTGCCACTGTTCCACCGGGATAACACGTTTAGCGGCAGTATACTGCCGCTGACGCTCTAGCTCGGGTCACTCGCGCGCGCGTGGCGGCCTCCGCGCGGGCGTGCGAGTGACACAGGCCCCCGGTGGGCGCTAGGGGGGGGGGGGGGGGCCTCACTTTCTTGCCTCCAGGCACATTCATTTGTACCTGGAGGCAAGACACTCCCCCCTTCCCGACATTAGTGTCGGAAGGAGATGTACCTTCGACACTAGCGAAGGGAAGGGTTCGATCCCGTCAGGGGTGTGTCATTCTTGTGCGGGTCCCTTGTGTCAATTGGGAATCTCTGATTACTGTGTAAATGCCATTGGCAGTGAAGGGGTTAACCTGCAGGGGGCGCTCTAAGGGTTAACTGTGTTCCCTGGGCGTGTTCTTACTGTGTGGGGACTGCCCTAGCTTGGGAAGGGAAGCGATCACAGCTTCCATGTAGAGGAAGGCTGTGATTACAGCCCTTCCCCCCTCACAGAACGGAGGTCCATGTTTACTTACACGGACCTCCGTTCTTTCACTCCGGGGGGGGGGGGGGGGATCGCGGGTGGCCCCCGGACACAGTGAGCGTGCGGGCGCGCCTCCGGCGGTGCGCGCGCGCTCACTGGGCTCGATCTCGCAGTCGCCGTCATATGACGGCGATTTGCACAATAGGGCCACCTTGTCACCGTCAAATGCCGATCAGCGGTCGGCAAGCGGTTAAATAGCATGTCGTTTTTGGGAGGCTCCACCGAAGGCGACTAATTTAGGTTTACTGGTCGTGCCAGAACCGCACCGCAACCTCGGTAGTACGGCAATTATAGGGTTAAATCAGGCTGTGAGGAGGTAACATTGACCCCTCACTGCTTATCAAGTACCTCTGAAAAATGACCCGTGTGTGCATCACATTGCAGAGGAGTGGCAGTGCCTGCAACATTTGTGAATGAGATTGAACACAGATGTGACAATCAGAAGTAATTCAACTTACCAACATCCAGCAACTGAAACTGTTTGGTAGACCAAACCTTCATAACAAATGTACATGATAAAGATTCTTCATGCATTTAGGTGAATACAGCTAAAATGATATCAGTTTAAAGTACACCTTTATGAAGGATTTGACAATCCCCTACTGCATCTCCTGATTAAATACAATGCCACCATTACTGTGCAATGTAATGTCCTAAAATTATATACTAAAAATAAACAAAGGCATACATTGTCTGCTTGTTCCAGTAACAAATCCTGCTAACTTCACAGATATACAGCATGCTTGGTAATGAGTTCATAACCGAGGACAGAATTGGTCAGGTATCAACTAGTATGTTTTCAATGAAAACCGGTCAGGCTGGAGGATTCAAAACACAGCAGCACAAATTATCTTGCAAAATTGCTGACACTTTAAAGCATTTTTACGGGCAAAGGAGTAAACTGACCAATATGGGCTGAATTTCAAACAAGTTTTTTTCTAGATCACTGAGGGCTACATTATGCATTAAACAATGACAATATAAATTGTTTAGAAGCAGAAGATAAACCTCTAGCTGTCAACTAAGCAATTTGCAGACATTTTCAATGTGTTGCAAATAAGCGAAGTGTTGAAAGGCAATTAAAACCATGCTACTAAATGAAAATAAATTTCAAGTGTAGTTTAGTTAGGCTTGGCAGGTCACATGTTCTAGACCAGCGATGGCGAACATTGGCATCCCAGACGTTTTGGAACCACATTTCCCATGTTGCTACTCTACAATGCAGAGTGCATGAACATCACTTGAAATGTAGTTCCAAAACATCTGGGGGGCCAAGGTTTGCCATCACTGTTCTAGATCTTGCCACAGGTACACAGAAAGAATAACTAGTGCTACTAACCAAGACATGGGACTCATCTCACAAACCTAACACATAAAGATCTTTATTATAAAAAAAATAAATAAGGATTCAGCTGAGTCAACAGATTTAAAATTTACAGTCACGTAGCTGAAAATAAAAGATCTTTATTCCAGTATTAAAGTTTTGGGCTTATAAGTTTGGACAGGTCATCCGGGGTACTTTTTGGGAAAGCTTTATGGAATGTCAGGTGCAACCTAGACACCCCTTCAAAAGTGTGATCCACTAACCAGAATTTGGGTGCAGATGTCATTAGACTCAATTTGTAGCAGTACTGGCTGATCAATGTTTATATGTTTTCTATGTACAGGTACCATAACCAAGGACACAACTGTGCAAAGCACAGCAGCCTTTGCCAGCTAGCTCTGTTACAAGTTGAGACACCTTTTAAGATGTGAGCCTGGTCATCTGCTATTTCTAAGATAACCAGTGTTCTGCTTTTACAAAAATATTAATGTGCTTGGCTACAACCTGGACAAATGTTAAACCTAGCATGTTAGTAGCACCAGAAGATTGGATTTGGAGAACACTGCTAGAAACAAAATGTGCGTGTATTAGTCCAGATCTCAGCTATCCTTTGCTACCTTTTTGAACACATGGGTGGCTGTCTGTAAGATATAGTTTTAAGAACATAGGTTTTTGCTTCCAGTTCTTCACCGGAGTGGGAAAATGTGTTGATGTGGACTGAAAGGTATATGGTTCTACTTCTGTGCCTATAAGGACCAAGCATCTGTATATTTATAAAGGCATTGGATTTGAGAGGATTATTAAATTAATACTGAACTAAAGTGACACTATACAATTAAATATTTAGGTTCTACTCAAGTTGGGTCAATTTAAATCTTAAAAAATAAAACTATGTATTTTAAAGACTTTCAAAAATATTTCACTCTACTCTGTATATAGGACCACATTCACAAAAAAAGGAAAAACAAAAAACACACACACAGTCTTTTGCCTTTGGCTTTCATACAAGTGTGGCTTATTCACAATCAATTGATTTACTTTCTGCATTAATGTGGAGAGGGGAAAAAGTCTTCCTTGAATCTGAGTCTGCTTTTCATTTGGGTTTTCATGGTAAAAAGTTCTGCAAACACTCTTTAAGAGGGAAAAATATATGTACAGTTCTGCTGGTTTCTTTATCTCCTCCAAGACCGAGACTCATCTTCATCCTCATCTTCATCATCATCTTCATGAAGAAATGGATCTGAGGTTTCAGCCTCCTAAAACAAAATGTTATAGGTTTAATAATAAGAAAATAACATTATTTATTATCCATCATATATGTACAGAAAAAAAACCCACACACACGATGACAGATTGCCAACTTATTTTTTCTTTTTAATTTAGGGCCTGTGTTGACAGGCTTTGAGCTTGTGTAACTGCATAAGTTTGAGATTCTTCTGAGAGCATTCAGATTGCATTGACAAGTGCGCATGACCTGCTGCATGCTGGGTTTTGCATTCAAATAAAATTGTATGCTAGCTAATGCAAAATCTGTCCGGCAGGAACAAAAGTCTGTTGAGCTGTTATTTAGCAACAGATGTTATTTTATAGTATAGTAGACACATCCTTCCAGTTATCATTGAAATGTTTAATTTAAAATATTCATTTTAAATTTTTATTCATTTTTCATTTTATTTTTTACATTTTTTTTTTTTTTTTTTGAAAGGGCATTTGTGATGTCAGAAACGGATGTTGCACGACAAGATCTGGATCAAAGTCACCGTTTCAGGTCAGTGAGGCTGAGGTCTGGGCACTGTGCATGTCACTCAAATTCCTCCACAATAAAATTCAAAGGGTGTTTTCATGGACCTGGCTATATTTACAGAGGCAGTCCATACTAGAACAGGAAACTGCTGTCACAAGGCTGGAAGTGCACAATTGTCTATAATGTCTTTGTATACTGTAGCTTCAATAATACCCTTTGTTGAAAACACCTGGAGGGGGGTACACATACTTTTTTGCTATGTAGCATAGGAGTGATAATAAATCAGGTGTGAATTGTTTCCCAATTTCCCTTTGGGATTAATAAAACTCTGTATTCTGTGACTGTCATGTGTCCACACCTTTGTGCCCTTGAAGCGGAGTTCCACCCAATTAAAAGTCAGTAGCTACAAAAAGTGTAGCTGCTGACTTTTAACAAAGCGGACAGTCACCTGTCCCAGGCTCCAGTGATGCAGCTGCCCTAAGGCTCGCTCTTCTCCCCCTCCCCTCGGCGGTGCCGGCATCAAAAGTGTGGGCACCCTGCTTTGGCTTCAAAGCCGGGCACGCACTGTGCATGTCGCGCTGCGCTCTGTGAATGGCCAGTGTACCTCCTGGGACCTGTAACGTGTCCTAGAAGATCGCCGGGTGGGAAGGTGAACTTCCTTCCAGTTCCGCGGCACTAGAGGTGGAAGTGCGAAGCAGGGTCCCGCCCCCCCCCCCTCCCCAAAAAATGACATGCCAATTGTGGCAATTGACGGCTACAATGCGGGCTAGGTTTGCCTGGAGGATGTCTATGGACGTCCACCTGTGATCGCGCTGCCCAGCTGATCACATATCGGGGGTAAAGGACCAATCACAGCGGGCCTTTACTATGTGATCAGCTGGCTTTTCTTACCTCACGCGGTCACGATAGCCTCACAGAGCCTTGCGACAACCGGCGGGACATCGCCACTGATAATCAGGGCACCAATTAGTACCTCCTCATCAGTGCCACATATCGTCGCCTACCAGTGCCGCCCCCATAAAACTATGAAAATCTTTTTTTTTTTTTTCAAAATGTTTAGGATTTTTATTTTGCTTAGTAAAAAAAAAAGTGCTGAAAGATGAAAATTGACCTGGGCAGGGAGGGGGTAAAAGTGCCTATTAGGCAAGTGGTTAAAATACCATACACACCAATTAAAATTAAATAAAAATATAGATGCCTGCCTCTAGAAGTCCATGTATGACTAGACAACCAAGAAGGAACATGGCACAATTAGGACTGAATGTCAAGAGAATCCTCAACAAGGTAACAACTGCTGTGCAGGAAACACAGCAACAGAATAACATCAGCAGGGTTGCACCGATAACACTTTTTTAAGACCAAGTACAAGTACTGATCATGCCACCCCCCCTTTCAAGTACTCGCCGATACAGTTTTTTTTTTTTTAAGGTCATGTAACAGTGGCACTAATATGCAGCACTGATGACGTGTGGACTATGTCAGTTTTATTTATTTTATTTTTAGAATTTATTTCTTTTTTTACAATGCTTTCTTTTTTTTGGGGGGGGGGGGGGGATGGTAGGGGTGGATAGTGTCCGTGTGTTTAATCTTTTAAATATTTATTCTTTTTTTTTTTTTTTTTTTTTAACAGCCCTGGTGAGATATCAGGGGTCTGACATCTCCCTTTTGGGATAGGGAAAGAGACTGAGGACACAGATTCCCCAGACTCTTTCTTGATGCTCAGTTATGAATGGACAGTCAGTGACTCTGTTCATTCGGAAAAGGAAGGAGCCGATGAGTGACAGATTTACTGGCTCCTTCCTCTGCTCTCCATCCTGACAGATCGAGAACAAAAGGGTGTGGAGGAGAACGGAGGGGGGACAGGAGCACGGAGGGGGGACAGGAGGAGACTGGAGCACGGAGGACACAGGGACAGTCAGGGGTAATCAGTGAGGCGGTGGGGGAGTTATAAGCACAGATACCCCTGTAAAGATTTCAATAAAGCAACTGACAGTTGCGGGAGGGAGGAGGAGAAGCGGCTGTCAGCTGGCTTTATTGAAATCTATACAGTGAGATCAGATCGGTGCTTGTAACTCCCCAACCAATCACCCCTGGCTGCCCAGGTATTAGATCAAGCAGCGGAGCATTTGCTGGAGTACAAGTACTCGGGCAAATGCTGGGTATCGGTGCAACCCTAATAATCAGTATATGTTGGTAGTTGTAAATCTTTATTAACCTATGCCCCTCTGTTTTAAATGAATGGCAGTTCCTTGTAATCTAGAACACATTGTTGCTAAAGCAAATCTATAGAAAATATGGTTGAAACACAATCACCACGTGCTGTGTAAGAGCAGTAAACAGTGTCGGATGTAACCATTTGTCTATGTACGTAAAGTATCTTTAGGCGAACTTATGAGGAAAGTGTGAAGAACTAATAAGCTCAGCATCTGCGGCTAAAACATTTGTTTTTGTGCTTTAAAAGACCAAAGCAACATTACAAAAAGACGCACAAAACATCGTAAATTTTCATAAATTGGAGACTAAAAAATATTTTTTATCACTTCAGATAATACGAAACATTGCAGATTCAGATTTCATATTTACTATATACAACCAACAGGTGGGGCTCTAAAGCCTGTTGACTGCAGAACACTGTCAAGAATGTGTAATTAGATCCGCTGCTGTTTAACTCTATTCAGAACACACTCAAAGCGGAATAAATCGGAGGAGGGACAATGATTCCCATTCTCTACTTCACACTGCTCTGACTGTATTTTTAATTAGAGAATGACAGAAAAGAAACGCAGCAGTTGTTGGATTTTCTTACTATAAAGCTCAGAATGTACTCTGCAAGAGGTTTTCATGCAAAAGCTGGCCAGTTCAGCAAGTACAAGCCGAATTTTAAGCAGCGTGTGGCTGTCCCCACTCGACAGAAATGGATTGTTTGCTTGACTTCTGTTATAGGGGCATATTAGAAACTTTTCCCCAATCAGCAGCTGCAGCCAATCAACTGCAGCTGCTGATCATTGTATTCTGACAGTGACGAGTGTCCTGCTGGGGAGGATTCCTCCCAACAGCCTTGTTGCTCTGTTTGTGTGGATAGTGGAATCTGTTATTTTTTGTTTTGTTCAGCCTGCTGGCTAAAAAAAGAACTGAAAAAAAAAATGTGTATGGCCAAAAGGCTTAAGGGTTCTGTCACACATGCGGAGCCCGTTTTGACGGGCTCCGCTGCTCAGCGGGAATCCATCCATTTATCCCCGCTGAGCCGACGGATGACAGGACAGTCTCTGCACTCAGTGCAGAGACTGACCTGTCAGAACTCCATTCTCCTCTATGGAGAATCGGATGAGCACGGACCGTCTGTCTGTGCTCATCCGATCTGCCAGGCGGATGGAAAATAGGGCTTCCATCCATCTGTTTCTGGCGGATTGGAGCGGATCGGGGGTCAGCGGAAATGTCACCGCTGACATCCGCCGCTCCATAGAGCACAATGGAGCATCCATTTGGGTCCGTCTGAAAAACTGACAGGCGGACCCAAACAGACCGTATGTGTGAAAGAGCCCTAAGAGGAAAGTAAATAAAATAAACAAATAAATAAAATTGCATACAAAAATTTAAAAATAATTCATTTGCACATAAAAAAATTGACAAAAAAAAGAATGTAGTTTTCCTTTAACTGTGAAAATAACAGACATTGTAAGGTGGGAGTACTATACCTCTTCCTTGGACTCTTCCTCCTCTGTTTCAGTGGATATGGAAGGAGTCTTTGGTTTGTGCCAGCAAACTGATAATTTTCGACCTTTAAATTTTGAACCTTGGTTAGCAGCCTGAAAAAATATATTTACAAAAATACAGCTCAGATTAAAACTTAGAACCTTTCACCAGTGTAGAAAGAAACTCGGCATAAGATCAATAAGCCTAGTTAAACTTCAAGTATTGTTGCTATAAAATAAGCCCTAAATATTTTAACTGTGCAAATAGTTAAAGTAGAAGATGGTTTGTACCCACAGGGGTCGATTTATAAAATGTCCTCACCCAAGATTCTTACAACTCTCACAAACCATTCACCCATTTTTGTAACTAAATCTTAGGTGGAAAAATGTATGAATCTTGGGTAAAAGTTCCATGAATTTTGAATGAAGACACTGATAATCATACACTACTGTGTAAATTTACTGCGTTGACTGTGAGGACAGAAATTATCTGTGGGGAAAAGTTCTAGCCTACAGGAGGTTGCACACCAAGAAAGTTACCCCTCCTTATCAGATATGGCTCTGAACTAGGCATTCAATTGTTATCGAATAGGGTTAGATCTGCATTCCCAAAAAACACAAACCAAAAAGGAAGTTAAAGTTAACGAAAACTAAAAAAAAATGCATTTTTATACCTACTGTAAAATCCTTTTCCTGGAGTCCACTGAAGAAGTATTCTACCTTTGGGATATAGTGCCGCCTACAGCAGTAGTAAACAATGGCAAACAAAAGCCCAGGAAAACCCCCTCTACTACCAGCATGCCTCACATTTGTAGCAAAGTAGTACATAGCATTATCATAAACACAGAGGGCGAGACCAGTATCCCTCAATAGACTCCCAAAAAAAGGATTTTACTGTGAGTACAAAAATCCATTTCTTTCTTGTCCATTAAGGGACACAAAGGGCAGTCCAACTGAGGGTGTGCAACACAGCAAACTATAGCCAAAATGTACATTTAAAAAAAATGCCAAAAACTGGGGTTGGCCTGCAGATCGAATTCCAATCTAAAGATCCTTTATACCCAATGCTGGCCTGAAATATCCACCAGGTAGAACTTGTGAGAACGTGTGAACAGAAGACCATGTGACAGCAAATCTGGAAAACAGTTGCTTAATGCTGAAAAGCCCATAAAGCGCTTACAGATTTAGTAAAGCGTGCCTTGACAGGAAGGGGTGGAACCAGATCCTTGAGACTATACATTTGAAAGATGGTCTGGCTGTGTCACCTAGAGATGGTTGAATGAGGAGTTGGCACACACCTACAGGGACCATCCTGTATGACAAAAAGATAATCAGTCTTTCTAAAATAATCAGGGTCTGAGAGAAAGTCTTTCAAAGATGAACAGCCACCAAACGGGGCATTTCCTTCTGCGGAACTAGAGCCAGAGGGACAGAAGAACAAAGTCCTGGTTGAGGTGAAATACAGAAACTTACTATTCCTAACGCAAGGAGAAAGTCCTGAGCCTTACCACCTTGTCCCTATGCAACCTAGAAAAGGTTCCTCACAGGTAAAATATTTGCATCAGAGGTGACTATAAAAAACACAACTTTGTGGCGAGAAAAGAAAGGATGGGGATCATTGTCCCTCCTCCGATCTAATGGGTTCAAACTGTGGTTTCCAATGCACAGAGAGAACCACATTTAAGTCCCACAAAGTCAGAGGAATCAATGGGTGGTGTTACATGGGAGACCCAAAGGGAGTTGTACGAAGATCCTTATCAGAGTGAAAGGGCAACGACCAGACCCATGTTGAGAGCCAAATGCTAGTCCAAACCCAGGATCCAGGAAGGAGAGGATTCATCCCATGGAGAAAATCTTTGGGTGAAAGCCCCAAGACTCGCACCAAGTGAAGTAGGTCTTCTGCGTCCCATGACAGACCTTGTGAGAAGAGGACTTCCTAGCTTTTAGCATTGTAGGGATCACAGACTCAGATGTCCTGCCCTCCAAAACTGGGCTTCAAGAGCCATTCCATTAACCCTTTAGCTGCAAGTCACTGTGCTCCATTTTAAACTCAGGTGGGCAAACAATTTTTGCAATGGACTGAATAAATAACTAATATTTGTAGATTTTAAATTGCATTTTTTTTTTTTTTTGCAAAACACAGAGCAGTGCTGTGCAAACATAGCTACAGGTCCTAATTTGACAGGCGGCCGGGATACACGCAGAGTGTGTGCTCACCTGAAAAATTAGGACCTGTCGCTAGGTTTGTGTAGCCAATTCATCCCTATAGAGTAATATAGGCTGCCTGCACACAACTCTGGATGGCTCCAGCTGTAAAAACAAACCGCTAATTCACCCTATAATGGCCAGAACACCCATGTGAATGAATCCATATTTACTTATTTTTTACAATTTTATTTTAACAGTTTTGGTTAAATATCAGGGATCTAAACTGAATGAACAGGAAGCCCTCTGTACAGAGATTTGGCGCTGCATATGCAGGGTAATCTGGCGGGGGGGGGGGGGGGTTTCAGGAAGGGTGGGGGGAAGATGTCAGAAGATTGTGGAATAGTGAGGAGACAGGTAAGCAACAGTAATGGGAGGGATCACATTTTAGATAAATAGCTGTGATTAGCTTATTAGCCGCTGAGAGCAGCTATTCTTTTATTCAGTAGAGTATGGTAAACCGTTTTACAATAAGTTCCTGATCACTGAAGTGACTGGTAACTTCTGGCAGAAGAGGGAATGCAAGCAATGTACGGCAATCTGGGTAGAGCCTCAAACTGGTATTGTAGGGGCCAACAGGGTAGGAATCGCATGGGAAAGTACTATTATTAGCAAGGTGTGCTGGGGTGCCATTAAAAATGGTGGTTACCACAGATCTACAGCGACTGCACTTCCAAGAGCATTTGTAGTGCACTTGTAGTGCAGAGTAGATTTGCCTTTAGTAAATCAACCCCAACGTCCAGTAAGGTCCAGACATGGTACACCAAAAGCCAAAATGAGGATGGCTGTGCCGGATAGCTGCAAACAAAGAAACAAAGCTCCAGCAGCGATGCAGAGAATAATCTTGACTGAAGAGAAAAAAAAAAATCTCCAAAAAAACAGGACAGCTGATGAAGACGTTCATACTTCTAGGAAACTAGCAAAATACCTGAGGCACGCTGGTAGTAGGAGTTGTAAGAGGAGCTGTAAGAGGAGGTATAATGTGAAGGTTAAAAAGACTTCCCATGTCCATCAATGGATGAGGGAAAATCGCATTTTCTCACATTCACAGGGAACAAAGTCCTTTTAGGGACACTCAGCAGCAGTCACAAAAATTGGTGTTGAAATCACAAAAGGCTCATCATAAACCAGCCTTCTCCCAAAGAACTCATTCAAGTACAGTAAAATGTTGGATTGCGAGCATAATTCGTTTCGGAAACATGCTTGTAATCCAAAGCACTTGTATAACAAAGCTAATTTCCCCATAAGAAATGCCAATTTATTCATAAATCTTTCAGTTTATAGTCCATCTAAAAAAAAATTATAGTAATACGATAGGTTGTGTAACCAAAAAATGTCCATTCACAAATGGCAGCCTACACAAGGGGATTAGAAGCAAAATCCAACAGGAGCTACAGAGTATAAAAGAGAAGAGAGGAGCCTCTAAGTGTAGCAATATGGTTACATTTCATGAAACTCACATGGTTGACAATTAAAAGAGGCACAGCTAAGTATGCAGGCATCCGGCGTAAAGCTGTGTACACAGACCGTCCTCCGCACCGCCGGCTCTCACCGCTGTTAGTCGGCAATCGTGACCGGGAAGACTACCCTGCAGTAGAGCGATCTGAACGCGAGGCTTGAAGCGCTCGTGCAGCACAGTGTGGAAGGGATGATGTTGATGGCGGTGTGGAGGATAGTCCACTCTATGTGGACAGCTTTACCCCAGATGTCTGCATACTTAGATGTGCCTCTTTTAATCATCAACCATGTGAGTTGCTAAATGTTGTACCTTCATTAAATGTAACCATATTGCTACACTTAGAGATGCCTCTCCTCTTTTAGAATGAAGTTGTGACGCGGGGCTATTTGTATATCAAGACATCACTTGTATATCATGTCAAAATGTATTATAAAATTTTGCTTGCCTTGCAAAATGCTCTCAAACCAAGGTTTTACTGTAGCTGTAGAGCCTAAACATTTTTAACCTTAAAGTGATTGGAAAGCTTCGTTTTTTTTTTAAAGTGTGTCATACTTACCTCCTCTGTGCAGTGGTTTTGCACAGAGTGGCCCCGAACCTCCTCTTCTGGGGTCCTCTGGCGGCGCTCCTGGGAATTCCTCCGCATCCAGTGACCTGTCAGGGAAAGCTTGCCTTGGGTCACCCATGCAGGCGCGCTCCCGTGTCCTGCTGTTTGCGTGTATTCACACAAACAGCGGGACTTGGCCCCGCCCCCCGCATCACTGGACCTGATTGACAGCAGTGGGAGCATTTTTCAATCCAGCCAATGAGGACCCATGATACCGACTGGAGCGGATTGCTTGTAGCCACCGCTGGAACGAACGGGCTCAGGTAAGTAAAGGGGGGGGGGGGGGGGGGTCAGAATGCATTAAGGCGAAAAACCATGAGACTTAACCACTTTAATGCATTCCCTATATTAAGGTAAAAAAAAAAGGTTTCAGTATGTGTATTGACCCTTAACCCCCAGCCCTTTTTACTTATCTGAGCCGGATCTCGATCCAGCGCTTTGCCCATTTGCAGTGGCTCCCTCCTCTTCTCCCCAGTCACAGGCTTTGCTGTGAGCAGCAAGCACCACTGGCTCCACGAATATAGAATATGTAAAATGTATACATGGTTTTCACCACAGACAGTGTAAGCAAGTAGTTTGTGGACTACGAAGTCATTTTTTTAATGGGACAGTCTAACACTGACAAAGGATGTATTTTAAGAATATTGCATAAGTATTTCTTACATTTTCAGCCTCTTGCCTTGTCTTGAATGCTAAAATGACAGTTGGTGGAAATTCCTCTTCTTTCAAGTCATCAACTTCACCAAATTTCTATAATTTACATTACAAAAAAAAGTTTACAGTAAGACAATAACATACAATTCTTAAGCAAAAATTCACCACAAAATGATTCATGCAAAGATATATCAGCATGGGCCTGGCAGGTCTTGGTCTTGGTATTTCAGGAGTCCAGGAGTGCTCTATGGGGTGGTGGATGTAAAAGGAAATGTGTCCACTGACACCCACTGGCATCCAATCTAACCAGAGCCGACAAAAACATGAGAATGGGGATCCGTTACCCATCCATCTAGCAGAGCGGATAAGATGACAGTCAGAAATCAAAAGGACAGGCAGTCGGTTTCCATCTGGCCATCCCACAGAGAACAGTGGGCTGTGACAGTTTCCGCTCGGCATAGCGAAACAGACACAGACCTGTCATCCGCCTGCTCAGCGGGGATCAGCGGACAGATTCCCCATTGAGCAGGCGGATCCACTTGCTTGAGTCCGTCCCATGTGAAAGGGGCCTATAAGTCAATACTAGGAATACATAATAGAGATAGGCGCGGTCACCAATTTATGCAGACAGTTTTAGATATATTAGATGTAAGGTACAGTTTTGGTACATTGAGTTATATTTACAAGCTCCATAAAAGCCCACCTCAAGAACTACAGCTCCCAATGCATTGTTTTATTTAAGGTTCATGTGTACAGACTCAACTTACAGCTTTGGTCTGTCCACGCAACCTATTCTGCTGATTAAAAAGCACCATCTTGATTCCATCTAAACAAGCCATCAGGTTTCTCCTGGAATCCATGAGTGGTTTATGCTCTTCACTGCAGTGATAGAGCACTGCACACCTAGTTCCTGGGTAACCACTATGAGATGTGGAAGAAAGCAAACTGTACTTCCTGTTATTAGAGGGAAGATTGCTTATTCTCCATAGAGATAGATGCCTGGAAGACTCAAGAAGCTGTTTTGCCACCCATACACTACTGATTTGTTAAAGCTATTTGGACATGGAGCAGATTTTAATTAGCAAGAATGTAAAGTTAGGGCAAAAGATTATATATATATATATCATAATCTGCCAATCTTAATTACACAAAAATGGTAAACATTAATAGGACTGCTTTTTAGAGAACAAATCAGGAAAAAGCAACACCCATGTATAAAACTTTCTACTCTTTGATCACCTAAAGATGTGGCTGGAATGCTGGCCCCCATGCAAAGACTTAATTTATGGTGGCCCTGTTGCTGTGATAGGAATAATCCAGAAGACATAAGGCCCCCTCGGTTGTCTATCTCTTGCCATTATCCCTTCTTTTCCCAAATGGAGGAAGGCCTCCAGCTATATTCTCGCAATACTATACTCTTTAGATTCTGGCTAGAGTATAGATTACTAGGAAGGTTTGACACAATGTGAGGGATATACACAATATACCCAATATGTAATAACTCACTTTATAAGCTACAGGGCTACGAATCCTCGTATTACCATAGTGTGCACTACATCCAATAATGATATGCACATATTGTACTTAAAATTTTCAAACCCTGCAGGAAGGATATGAACTCCCAGACATTTTTTTTTTTTTTTTTTTAAATACCGGCAATTTAGACGCATCCTATCATTGCAAGCTCAAAACACAAACGTTCTTGCTAGTACATATACCACAGGCGTCACTTTTGGCACAAGCTACAACAAAAGTGTTTATCTCACAATTGAGTGAATCAATATACCAACAATTACAGAAACAAACTAGAGTGTTGGCCAGGAAGAGATAGCAGGAAGATATAGGTTCTTCCTTGGAAAACCTTTGGGAGCGAGCTCTGTCAGTAGTTTCATTTCTATCACTATTCTCCACACAGAAGCTTACCCACCTGTTCATTGTACATAGAATGTACTGTTGATTTCATATATGCACTTATTTTTGGGTACCCTAGATGGGAAAGCTTTCCTCCGGAGATATTTGCCCCCATTAATAGGGCACTAACCTTAGCGTAAAAAATTACTGCCCAAAAGTAGTTATCCATGAACCCACTGACAGTGGATGAATGAGGATCCAAGTAAATCACACCCTCTTCAGGAGAAAAAAGGGATTTTTTGTATAACTTACCGTAAAATCCTTTTCTCTGAGTTCACTGACAGACGCAGCCTTCTTATGACACGTGGGGTTATGCTCATCCTACTAGGAGTAGCCTAGGCAAAACAAACAAAAGTGTAGGTTGGCCCCTCCCAGGGGGCCGTCCTCACCTTAGCATATAATCCCCCTGCTCTGTACAGCACATCAGTTCGTAACAAGCCGTACAAAGCCAACGCAGAGGGGTGGGTGCTGCATCTGTTAGTGAACTCAGAGAAAAAGGATTTTACGGTAAGTTATACAAAAAATCCCTTTTTCTCTTCCGTTCACTGACAGACGCAGCCTTCTTATGACACATGGGGACGTCCCAAAGCTGTGACAAACAAGAGGGGTGGGCAAAATCATAACAACTGTACCCAACAGAAAAACGCCCTCTCAGGCGGCGCTAACTGCGCCTATACTGCCGCTTGTAATACTTTGCGGCCAAAAGCAGCATCCGAGGATGCCGAAACATCAATTTTGTAAAACTTCGTAAACGTGTGCACTGAGGCCCAAGTAGTTGCCTTGCACACTTGAGACCCCGAGGCTTGGTGTCTAAACGCCCATGAAGTACTAACTGCCCTGGTGGAAGGAGCCGTGACTGGGAACGGGAGAACCTTACCCCGAATCTCATATGCATGAGTCACGGTCTTCCGTATCCAACGAGATACGGTAGCTGACAAGGCCGACATACCTTTGCGCGACTCCTCCGTCAGCAAAAATAAAGAATCAGACTTCTGAAAGGAAGCTGTATTATATTTTTTTACAATTTTAGAATAGACTGGGATTGATGTGTCGTTCCATGTCTCCCTCCTTGGTATGGAATACTTATTTCATCTTGGTTTCCACCCTGTGCTGTTTCCCTTGGTTGGGACGGGATCATCCTTGCCTCAGCCCCGGGTCAGACCCTGATATGGCTCTCCCCTCTCTTCCTCTCAAGCTAGACCAATTTATTGAGCTGACATGTAAGTAGGAGAAACTCCCCCTATCCATGGGTGTACTTATTTTGTATTCCTTATGAGTCTGATTAACTCATCTTATTTATACTTACAGCCACGATAATCCATAGCATTGCACTCCTGACGAGTGGCTATAAGCCACAAAATGCATAGAGTTACATCAATGCGTATATCATCTGACTTCTACATCAATTATCATGCATCTGCTCATGTATATAATTTTTTTACATCATTCTTATGTGTTTCTATATTCATGATAATTTTATTCTACTTATATTGTGTTATGTCAGCTCTTTTCAGGGCCCTTGATGGCCAGATCTCTGTAAATGATTATGTTCATCATTATGTCAATCTTTATACAGTATGTGAATAAAATAATAATTTTTATACGCTTGTACATTTGTTCGTATGTGGCATGTCTCATTTAAAGTCCCAGGACCAAATTTTCCTTGTTTGTATGTAAATTTAGGGATGAAGGCATGTCGCAGTGGGTGCGACAGATCACAATTTCCTTTTTCTTATGAAAGGAAGCTGTAGAACTTAAATACACCCGCAAGGCCCTCACCACATCCAAAGAATGCAGCTCAACTTCTTTGGAATGTGACGGGTGCGGGCACAATGAGGGGAGAACAATATCCTCATTTAAATTTAAGGAAGAAACCACCTTCGGAAGAAACGAAGGGGAAGGCCGCAGAACTGCCTTGTCCTTATGGAGGACCAAGTAAGGTGACCTGCAGGATAATGCAGCTAACTCCGACACCCGCCTGGCGGATGTGATAGCCACCAGAAAGGCCACCTTCTGCGACAACAACTGTAAGGGAATGTCCCCAATCCTTTCATCTGGTGGCTTCTGCAACACAGAAAGCACCAGAATCAAGTCCCACGGAGCCAAAGGCGACCGTATCCGGGGAGCCACATGACGTACCCCCTGTACAAATGTACGGATCAATGAATGAGACGCCAAGGGCCATTGAAAAAGAACCGCCAGGGCCGAAATCTGCCCCTTAAGCATACTCAACGCCAGGTTCTTGTCCAGACCTTGCTGCAAAAATGACAGTACTCTGGACACTCTATAACAGCGGGGGTTCCAACCCCCTGCTTCGCACCAGGTAATATAGGCCTTCCAGGTCCTATGATAAATCTTACGTGAGGAACTCTTACGTGCTTTTATCATAGTAGGGATTACGGAGTCAGAGACACCCCTATCCCTCAATACCTGGGACTCAATAGCGAAGCCGTCAAAGCCAGCGAGGGTAAAGCAGGGTGCCAGATGGGCCCCTGAGACAGTAGGTCCCCGTGAAGTGGAAGACGCCACAGAACCTCTGCCACCATCCGTACTAAGTCGGCGTACCAAGGATGCCGGGGCCAAATCCGGAGCTACCAGGATTGTCGGGATTCACCCCGCCTCTACCCCGCGTACAACCCGCGGTAGAGCCCCTAGAGGAGGAAAAATGTACAGCAACCGATACTGACCCCGAGGCCTGTGAAACACTGCCCCCCGAAGGATCGGAGCCGCGTTCGCGGCTGTTGCTGTGCTTCTTGTTCCGCCCTGATGGTTTACCTACGCCACCTCCGTGGCATTGACCGACTGAGCCAGAACCGGGCGGCGCAGCCCTTCTGTCCAACGGGACAGGCAAAGCCTGCTCGCTCTCAGTTCCGGTACCTACATCGACCAATTGAGGGGAGGACAACCCCCCCCCCCCCTTTAGGGCCGGAACCTGAATCCCCCAAACCAAGGGTTCCCGGGACTGACACGCCGACCTGATCGGCCTGTCCAGGGATAGAGGAGATTTGTCCCACCGCGACAACATTGCCTCCCGCAGGAGCCGAGTGTTCTGGGTGTAAGGTATCGCTTCGCAAGTCGACACCCTGAGCCCCAACACCCGTATACAGAACCGTAAGGAGAACCACTGGTGCGATCACAGGGTTCGCCCAGCCTTAAGCTTTAGACACTTGCTCAGTGTTAGGAACACCCCTGCCTGTACCGTATCCAGAAACAGACTTAGGTACTCCAGCCGGCAAGCCAGCGTTAATGACTTCTGACTGCTCAGCGCCTGCCCGGCGCCTAAAAGCAGGGGGAAGGACTTTTCTGGAGGCAGAGAGCTGCTTGCAACCCCCAGAAACCGGCCCCCCACCCGTGAGGCGGGTGGGGGCCACCCATCATGCGGAGGCAGACTTGTCCTCCGTTTTTTCGGACTTACGCTGCCAGGGCCTCTTGCTGTGGCCCGCAAACGCCTTCCCGGCCTTTCCCGCTGGGCCGGGCGCCCGAAAAAACTTCTTCTGACCAGAAGAGACAGGACCTTGCCTACGACGACGATCTCGTCCCTTCGGCTCTGGAAGGAAAGTACTCTCCCCTCCCGTGAAATCCTTAATTTTATCCAACTGTGGGCCAAACAGACGCCCTCCCTGAAAGGGGAGGTCTGCCAGAGCTTTCTTTGAAGCCTGGTCGCCCGACCAAGAGCAGAGCCACAGCACCCGCCTGATAACAATTGAACAGACATTTTTGACAATATGGGGAGAAGATCCAAAGCCGCATGGCATATGTAGCGGAGACCCTCTTCCAAATGTTGCACTCGCTGTACTTCAGCCTGTGCACATTCACCAGACAAACTAGTGCGCAGCGCGGCAGCATGCTCACGAAGAGACTGTGCCGCCATAGCAGTTGCTAGCGCTGGCCACATGGCTGACCCAGCCAACAAGAATAGTGCTTTAGACACTGTCTCTGTGCGGCGATCGGCCGCCTCTTTAAAGGATGGCGACCCCTCCAAGGGGATGGTGGTTGCCTTATTCACACGAGCCACGGCAGGGTCCACCACTGGGGAAGCCCATCTCTTAGTAAAGCTTTCCTCAAAGGGGTAGCGAACAGCAAAGCTTTTAGGCAAAGCCAAGGAACTTGGTAGCTTACGCCATTCCTTGAACACTGCCTGTTCAAACACCTGATCATAAGGGTCAGCCCTAGGGGACCTAGGGGTCTAAGCGATCCACAAACATATGCGGACTCATGCGACTCCCCTGTTTGGTCCAGTCGCATAGAGTCGCGAATATCAGTGATCAGTGCTTCCACTATCGCTTTATCCCGCAAACTAGGAGCCTCCTGATCCTCTTCGCCCTCTGAGGGCGGCTCACCCTCTGAAAGATCCACAGGTGTGACCACTGAAGCGCTTTCTAGATCTGAATCCTCCCCTGAGGAAAGAGGGGGGGTGGGCACTTCTGGGGGCCCCTCGGAACGGGCACCCCTGCCCGGGGGAGGAACTCCCCAAACACCGCCCTCAGCTGTTCCAAGGACACAAATGCTCCTGGGGTGGACTGTAGATCTGCAGGTACCCCTGCCATAAAATTGCTGGCCTCTGACATCTCAGCCCGGCACCCCCGCTGTGTAACCACCACCTCTACCCCACAAATCAGCCAGGGAGACCCGGGCGCATTACACCCACCGCGACCAGCACCCAGGAAGCGCCAGCTATACTCGCTGTTTGATGCCTCAGCACTCCAACCGAAGAGCAATGCCCACGAACTGCTGCACGTCAGGAGCTTGTTACTGTGTCAGCCATGCTGTCCAAGCAAAAACCGGAAGCCCACACCCGTTTTTAAAGGACTTCCTGCACAAGGACTGCAGTTCTCCCAATCGACCACTGGAGGCCGCCAGAGAGCAGGCTGGAAACCACATGGTTCTCAAACAATGGACGCTGCCATCACACACGTGCGGTCTGCCACGAACGAGCGGTGCTCCAAAATCCAATGGAGACGACCCACCTAACACATTGCTCCGGACGGTTGGTGCAGATTCGAACGGTTAGTGCAAAGGTGCCTGCAGGGGATTGAGGGGGGAGGGGGAGTGGGGGGAAGGCCTCTTACAGACCCCCACCGGCTGACCACCACAGAGCTACCCAGGTGCCCACTCTCCATGCCTCTAGGGCGGAAGAGGGGTTCACTCACCAATCCGACGGGCGCAGCGGGTAGCCACCTCGAGCAGACCTACCTCCCCGCAAGAAGGCATGCTGCTGGCCAGGCCACTGGACAGGTGAACCAGTCACTGGGCTCTAGTGGGTTTTAGCCACTGGCCGCACGCACGGAACGGGCGCTATGCGGTGGGCCCCCCTAAGGGGGTTTGCATAGTGTTGGTCGGACTGGGGAAAGATTAGGATTCGAGATATCCTCTATACCACCAGCCAGCTTCTTGATAGCAGTCTTCCTTAGATGAATCTTCAGGAGACCGCTGCTCCCATAGGGAACCAGGTCTAATCTTGCACTAGGAAAATAAAACCTGATGTGCTGTACAGAGCAGGGGGATTATATGCTAAGATGAGGACGGCCCCCTGGGAGGGGCCAACCTACACTTTTGTTTGTTTTGCCTAGGCTACTCCTAGTAGGATGAGCATAACCCCATGTGTCATAAGAAGGCTGCGTCTGTCAGTGAACGGAAGAGAAAATAGTTTTTAAACAAAGGTTTTGCCAATCTCACAATTGAATGACTCAATATACTAACAACTACAGAAACAAACTAGAGTGTTGGCCAGGAAGAGATAGCAGGAAGATATAGGTTCTTCCTTGGAAAACCTTTGGGAGCGAGCTCTGTCAGTAGTTTCATTTCTATCACTATTCTCCACACAGAAGCTTACCCAACTGTTCATTGTACATAGAATGTACTGTTGATTTCAATTTCATATATGCACTTATTTTTGGGTACCCTAGATGGGAAAGCTTTCCTCCGGAGATATTTGCCCCCATTAATAGGGCACTAAACTTAGCGTAAAAAATTACTGCCCAAAAGTAGTTATCCATGAACCCACTGACAGTGGATGAATGAGGATCCAAGTAAATCACACCCACTTCAGGAGAAAAATAGTTTTTAAACAAAGGGGTTGCCAGTAGAAGATCTCTGAAACCCATGGTTTTCTAGCCAAGCACCTACCTTCCTAATAATGCAGAGGCTACTAATCAGTGCACAATATTTATCAAACAGAGATTACGCCAACTGTAATACATTCTAGTTTATGGTCAAAAAGGTTAATCTTAAGGCGTAACTAAACCCAAAAACATATATATTGTAGCTTACCAATTATTGGCTGCAGTGGTTGCATTAAGCATCTTTTTCCCTCAAGGTTTCATTCCTTTTTTTACATCTGCTCAGCCAGTAACACACCTCCTGTGTTAGGGTGGCTACATTTACTACTCCACAGTTCTCACTGGAGGAGCAACGTAGCCACCCTTAGACAGCAGCATTGTCAAACAATGGAGAGGGTAGGGTTAGATGGACTAGTAGATTTAGACGGACTCAACATATGGTAAGTGACTAATAATATAAAGTCCAACTGAAGCTAATAGGCAGTTACAGCATTAGCTTTTTTCCTTTAGGGATAAATGTTGTACATAAGTTAAATAAAGCTGCCCATTGTCAGCGGTAAATTGAGGTCTCCATCTAACTGCCACTTTTCCTGAACAGCTTGGTCTGTTAAAGTTGAGAAACAGCTGACTTACTAGCTGGATCACCAGGTAACAAAACTATGTTGCAGGGGAAGGGGCCTCAGAAAAACAGACTTGTGTTAATGCATGTGATAGACTGCATCATATATGTAATTTTTGGCCATAGTTACACTTTAAAGTAAACAATGGACATGCCAACATCCACTTCTACAGGTTACTCCCTTTTTTCCTTAAAGCGTTACTAAACCCATGAGCCTGCATTCACTATACCTGGTCTCCCACAGTACACAGAATATGGAAATGCAATAGTCTTAGTAAATATAAACCACTAAATACCTTTTTTTCATCAGCAGTTAGAGCAGTCTTGGAACTTCTATCAGTGTCTGGTTAAAGTGTGTAGGAAGTGTTTTTTTTAATTCTGCTCTGTCTAATAAGGCTGCAGGACCCCTGATCCTTGGTCTGGCCAGTACTGATTACACGCACTCTCTCAAGTAAAAGGGAAAAAAAAACTCTCTAGCAATACACACCAAACTGAGCATGTGCAGCTTGTCTCCTAGCCTGTTCTATCAGAAGATGGATTGGGGACAGTGGAAGAAGGGTAGGATCAGAGAGGACAGGATCAAACAGCCTTTTTACACAATGGAGAGGATTAACCCCTTAGGTTCCACAGTGAGTATAACAAGAATGCTTTACTGCATATACAGACTGATTTTACTGATGTGGGTTTAATGACTCTTTACATTTTCACTTTAGCTCATGTAGGACAGGTTGGGTAATGGTTTATGTTTGAAGTATGTGTGCATCTTGGCCTCTTTAAAGACAGTCTATAGATGCATTGTAACCATATGTGTAATAGATATTGATTGTACTGGATAATCCTGATGGGATGTTTAAGCAGAAACAAATGCATAATATTCCTGTACTTTTACAACCTACAATTTGATGTACCATTACAAAAGCAAACAAGAAAGATTAAAAGTATTGGATAAAAAAAAATGGAAGAAAAACTGAAAAAAGGTTGGGCAAGGTAAGTGGAAGGGCAACAGCAGATATTGAGCACAAATTGCAAATTACTTGACCCACCGATTATAGAAAGAAGCCAATTCATTAAATCCTTTAATGTTTTACTTACAGCAAGATGTTGCAGCAACTCCTCCTTTTCTTTCTCATAAAAACCAGAAACAGATATCGTTTTGGGTCGATGATCCACAACCATATGACTTAACGACCCTCTACCCCTTCCTCCACGACCTCGTCCTCGCCCTCTGATCTGGGTAGGCACAGACTTGCCTCGTCCAGCGGGCAATATTCCTAACCGTGCAGCCTATATATAGCAAAAGAGAAATAACTAAAGTTTAGAATACATTTGATAATACTACAGGAAAAATGTTAAGTCAATCCGTGAACAGCTACCCAGAATAGTATATACAATGTACACCACTCCAGATGAGTGTCTCACGGCTCCATAAAGGCTGCACAAAGTGCTTCTACTGTAAAGGGTGTTGGCCCAAAAATGTTTTTTCTGATTGGACGAGGCAGAGAGCCAGGGCGGCCATCCTCCTGTATTCACAATGCATCAGACCGGCACGATCAGCACTGGACCCAGAAAAAAAAGTGGGGATCACTGGGGTAGGGGTGCCTGCTTTTAAGGGCATTGGCCAGGTATGGTACAGGGAGGGGGGAAAAAGCATTTGATCCCCTGCTGATTTTGTACGTTTGCCCACAGTAAGAGACAGAACAAAACAAATCCAGAAAAACGCATTTAAAAAGAAAAGTTCTAAATTGATTTGCAGTTTATTGAATTAAATAAGCATTTGACCCCTTCGCAAACATGACTTAGTACTTGGTGGTAAAACCCTTGTTGGCAATTACAGAGGTCAGATGTTTCTTGTAGTTGGCCACCAGGTTTGCACACATCTCAGGAGGGATTTTTTCCCACTCCTCTTTGCAGATCCTCTCCAAGTCATTAAGGTTTTGAGGCTGATGCTTGGCAACTCGAACCTTCAGCTCCCTCCACATATTTTCTATGGGATTGAGGTCTGGAGACTGGCTAGGCCACTCCAGGACCTTAAATGTGCTTCTTGAGCCACTCCTTAGTTGCCTTGTGGGCACTGCAGGATTTCAGTCGTTCACAGCGTAGTGTGTTACCAATTGTTTTCTTGGTGACTATGGTCCCAGCTGCCTTGAGATCATTGACAAAATTCTCCCATGTAGTTCTGGGCTGTTTCCTCATCATTCTCATGATCACTGAAACTCCATGAGGCGAGATCTTGCATGGAGCCCCAGACCGAGGGAGATTCACAGTTATTACTTAATACGTTGAGTAATTCAACGTGAAGTATTCCTCATACTAAAAACAACCCAGCAAGCTATATTAAAGTTATACACAGGCTCACCTCAACTTGTAACTGACTCAGCTTTTTTCTCAATTCTGTTGTGTCTTCACCCGAGGACAGACGTTTGTGGAAATCCATTTCTGCATCCAACAGTTCTTTCTGAGCCTATAAACACAGAAAGGAAGCATTGATTCTTGTGACTTACATAAATAAAAATTGGAAATTTGATTACCTGTAAATTTCATATCTTGGGGTACAGTACAGGACACGAGAATTGGTAATACGCAAATATCTTTATGTGATTGGACACTGGCAAAAAGTTTGCTGGGACCACCCCCAGTTTACCCAAATAACCAAATCCACTCTAAGGCTCCATTTTTTTTTATTATTTTTTTTTAGCAAACAGTAAGGATATCACAGAGCAAAGTGGGGAAAGAACATGTGTCCCATGTATACATGCCCCCCAGGTGTCAAAGGACCGCCAAAGCCAAAATCTGACCCCTGATCATACTCAAGGCGAGTCTCGGATTAACTCAGACTGGGGAAAAGCCAGGATGCGATCTAAAACCAGTGTTAACTTCGTCAACTAAATTTCCATTGACTAAATTAACACTATTTTAGTCAACTAAAACAATTCAGATGATTAACCACTTGCCGACCGCCGATCGGAGATTGACGGCGGCAAAGTGGCTCTGTAACGCAAACCGCCGTAATATGACGGCGGCTGCATTACAGACATACTGTGAGCGCGCGCGCGCCGCCGGAGGCG
>BLSH010549819.1:449971-463545 GCA_018402905.1 Glandirana rugosa | reverse complement strand
CGGCCCCCCCCCCCCCCCCCCATTGTGAAGAAG
Source organism: Glandirana rugosa (assembly GCA_018402905.1). Classification (NCBI taxonomy): domain Eukaryota; kingdom Metazoa; phylum Chordata; class Amphibia; order Anura; family Ranidae; genus Glandirana; species Glandirana rugosa. The sequence goes on along the minus strand of BLSH010549819.1, from coordinate 463,512 downwards.
ACTTGTCCTCCAGCCCCAACTTAAAGGGCTTTTGAGTCCATGGTTTCTTGCAGAATGGAGAATGGGGTTTGGGTTTAGAACCCAAAGCCTAAGATTGACATAAAGAATTCTTCTTGGCAGTAGAAAGACTTTGTTTCAATTACATTATTGTTTTTAATGAGGAAAAACAGTCGTGTCTATGCAGGAGCCAAAACTCAGATAAAATGTGTGAATATTTAAGATGAAATTAGCAAACATATACTGTATTTTTCGCCGTATAAGACGCACTTTTTCTTCTGTTGCTGCGTCTTATACGACGAATAGACAGTTTGCCTCCGCGGCTTTGGCCTAGGAAAGGCCGCGGCTTTGGCCTAGCTCCGGAGCGGTCGGCCATCTTGGTACACCCGGCGGCGGCGGATCCTACCAGAGCGCGCTTCTGCAACAGTGAGTATTATTACTATGTTGGGGGCAATGTTACTGGCTATTATTAATATGTTGGGCAATGTTACTGGCTATTATTACTAATGTGGGCGCAATGTTACTGGCTATTATTACTAATGTGGGAGTAATGTTACTGGCTATTATTACTAATGTGGGGGCAATGTTACTGGCTATTATTACTAATGTGGGGGCAATGTTACTGGCTATTATTATTAGTGTGGGGGCAATGTTGCACTGGAACAGTGATGGTGATGACGAGTGGGGGGCAATGGTGGACATTACAGTGATGAGTGGGGGCAATGGTGGACATTACGTGATGAAAATATTTTACTACAGTATTTGGTTCAGAATTTTTTTTTTCTAGATTTTCCTCCTTTAAAATTGGGTGCGTCTTATATTCAGGAGCGTCTTATACGACGAAAAATACAGTATATAGTTCAGTTTTCTGGTCCTATAGAATGAAGTCTTAAAACCTTTCATGAGCTCAGAGGAACAGGTGGGTGTTGCACTATAAAGGCAGATGGGTCAGGGGGAAGAAAAACATTGTGCTGGTGTAAGAAAAATAAATAATAGGAAGGAGAGAATTATAGTGAAACTGGTAGGGGAAAGGGAACAGGAAAAACAGGAATTAATCAAAGGACAAGGTCAGGGTAAAAAAATATAGGCAACACGAGGGGGAGGTACACAGAGGTGTTGCAACAGGATGCACCCCCCACAGACTCCGGTCAGAAGATCAGGTAAGCGAATTATAAGCAACTCAGGTTGGAAGGGTTCAAAGATGGCAAGGCATAAATGAGCCAAGGTTCCCTTATTTTGAGAAATTAAAGTTGTAAACCATTAAAGTAGTAATAAACCCAAAAGCAAGCTTAGATGCGTTGGCTGCATTACCTTTTCTTTTTTTTCATCGGGTGATTTAGCCAGTAAGTTGTTTTTTAAAAGAACAAGCTATGTTGCAAATGCAGACATTCAGAGTGTTGGGACAAACCATTTATCACTGATGGGGGTGCTTACAATGGTCCGTTTTTATTTGTTCATGTAAAATCTATATCCCAAAAGAAAAAAAAAAAAAATAGTTGTGCTAATTGCTTGTTTAACCATAGTGTGAGCTGGAGTTTGGTTTCAATTTGTTAGTGTATCTAAATCTGCTTGTACATCTAACACTCCCCTCCCCCAGACTGACATTGCTGCTGTCCAAAGGTGCCCCGTTCTCCTGCATCCAGAGTAGGGGCACTCCAATACAAGATCACAGTACAAAACAAGAAAACAAATGCAGTCACCACATCTAATGATCGGTAAACTGCAATGTATTATATTTTTTGGCTGTGGGCTTAACACTGCTTTAAGGATGCTAGGCAGTTTCTCATTAACGAGCATCTAATTCAAACAGTCGCTGACGTATTAAAAGTATCGTTGCACCTTTGCAGACACTTAACATTTGCACGCGTACGTGTACTCATGCAAATGCCCGATACTAAAACTGATACCTTCACCCAGTTTACATATATGTGAATTGGATGCATTTTGAACTGCATCCAAATTTGCATGACACGTGAACCTGCAGCCTTTTCAATGGAGTGGGGTTTACATATGTGCGGGCAGGTGCAGCACATTTTTAAAGAGTCCGGTATAAATTTTGAGCACTGTTCAGGCGCGATATCCATTCTCGTACACCTTGGCAACTCGCACCTGAACCTCTGAACAAAGTCTCACTGGAAGGGGCTGAAATCCTGCTGTCAAAACCGGACCGCACATATAATGCATCCAAGGGCAAAATAGGTATTGGTAATTGGTATTGGCACGGCAGGTAGTTGAAAAAAAAAGTATTGGTATTCATACTCGGTCTTAAAAAACTGGTATCAGCGCATTTTTAATTAAAAAGGGGACCGCGGGCTTCTTCCAGGCTTTGGATATTCATTGCTTTGCAGCCATAAACATGTACATGTCCTATTTATGTTGATATGAAAAAAGACCTTGAATTGAGTGGTGAAGAAGGGACATTCTCAAATCCTTGGGGACTATTAAATTAAACAGGAGGCCAAATGTTCTAGACCAAAATGTGATTAGAGCCTTAGATTTGGCTTGGATTTAGCTTAAGGTCAGAAAGATGTGGAAATTGAGTAAGAATTTGATGGAGATTCAGGAGGGTTGTGAGAGGTTAACAAGAACTAACAGGGCACCATCTATGAATAAGTTAATCTTATATTGGAGACCAGCATTCAAAACCTTGTTTTAGTGGAGTGGTCTCTGATCACTATTGCTAAAGGTTCTATGGCCAAAATAAGGAGGACTGGAGATGAGGCGCATCCTTGTCACATACAGGCAGTCCCCGGGATGCAAACAAGATAGGGTCCGAAGGTTTGTTCTTAAGTTGAATTTGTTTGTAAGTCGGAAAAGGTACATTTTATAAGTGTAGCTTCAGCCAAAAAAACAATTTTTAAGCTTTCTGGATAGCATAGGGAAGGGTTAACACCCCTGTAATGTTTGTTTTGCTGTCTATGTTTCTGTTCAGAAGATTTCGCCTCACTTCCTGTTCCAATGATAATTGGATTGTGAAAATTGTGGGTTGTTGTGGAAACAAACCTTGGTGATAAAGCATCAGTGGAGACACCTTTTTCCCATAAGAACTCTTGCGGGAGTGAATTTCCCTTCCTAGGGGTAGATTTCTTCTCACTTCCTGTTGTCTACCTCCGTTTGTAAGTAGGGGTTGTTTGCAAGTCGGATGTTTGTAACTAGGGGACTGCCTGTACCTTGGAAAATGCTAAAGGATCCTGAATGCCATCCGGCATATCCAATCATAGTGAAAAAGGAAGATTATAATACAGATCTCTATGAAAGCCTATTTCTGCAAGACGTAATGTAGATAGTCACAGGAGAGGCAGTCAAACGCTTTGTACATGCCAAGGTAAAGAAGAAAGCACAGGGATTTATGTTGATGTAGAAGGTGAATCACCCACTTGGTCTCTATGAATAAAGGGAGTAGAGGTATCGGTTTATCTGGGAGCAAGAACTTTACATAGCAAATTCAGGTCAACCTTTAGGAGACCAGAGTCTAAAATGTTGAGGCTTTGAGGCCTAGTTTGAGCTCTTAGGGATCACTCATATGCCTGCGAAAACACAAGCAAGGGAGAGATACCTGTTTTGAGGGCATTAAAAAGGTGGATCAGGTGGGGAACTAGGAGTGAGAATATAGGATTTTTTTGACTTACCGTAAAATCCTTTTTTCTGAGTTCATTGACGGACGCAGCCTCTATTCTTGATGTGTGGGTTATCTACCTTTCACTAGGCAGAACAAAGTTCAACTACCAGCAGACACAGCCCTCCCAGGGGGCGCACCTCACGCCGCCGCCTGCAAAACCAGCATCCGAGGATGCGGAAACATCAACCTTGTAAAACTTAGAAATGGTGTGCACCGAGGTCCAGGTGGCCACCTTGCATACTTGAAAAACCGATGCCTGATGTCAGAAAGCCCAGGAAGTACTAATCGCCCTGGTAGAGTGAGCCGTGACCAGAAAGGTGGGCTCCTGGCCCCGAACAGCATACGCACGGGTCACCGTCTGTCTTATCCAACTGGAAATAGTGGCCGACAAGGCCGCCAGCCCCTTGCGCGGGCCATCCACCGCGACAAAGAGTGCATCCGACCTCCGAAAGGGGGCCGTGGTTGCCAGATACACCCACAGAGCCCTAACCACATCCAGAAAGTGCAAAGCAACCTCCTTAGGATGAGACAGGATCTGGCACAGGGAAGGGAGGACAATGTTTTCAATGTGAAAAGAAGAAACCACCTTCGGCAAGAATGAAGGAGACGGACGCAAAACCGCATTATCCTTATGTAGGACCAAGTATGGAGACCTACAGGACAAAGCCACCAGCTCAGACACCCACCTAGCAGATGCGATAGCCACTAGGAACGCCACTTTCTATGACAGCAGCTGCAGCGAGATTTCCCTGATATTTTCGTATGGCGGCTTCTGAAGCACCGAGAGGACCAAATTGAGGTCCCATGGCGCCAAGGGCGACTGGACCTGGGGTGGGGCCACATGACGAACCCCCTGATCAAAGGTGCGAATCAAGGAATGCGTCGCGAAGGGACGCTGAAAAAGAATTGCCAGGGCAGAAACCTGTCCCTTGAGAGTGCTCAATGCCAGCTTGTGGTCTAGGCCCTGTTGAAGGAAGGCCAGCACCCGAGCCGCCGAAAAAGAACAGGGGTTCCACCCCCCCCGCCTCAGGCAATGTAAGCCTTCCAGGTACGGTGATAAACCTTGCGTGAAGGGGACTTGCGCACCTTCAGGATGGTGGGGATCACCAATTCCAAGACTCCCCAATCCCTCAACACCTGGGATTCAATAGCCAGCGAGGGTAAAGCAGGGTGCAAGATGGGGCCCTGTGACAGCAGATCTTCGCGAAGAGGGAGCCACCAGGGGACATCCACCACCATCCGCACCACATCGGCGTACCAAGGACACCAAGACCAATCTGGGGCTACCAGAATGGTTGGGATCCCCTCTGCCTCTATCCTGCACAGCAGAAGCAGCTTGAGAGGGGGAAAGGCATAGAGGAGCCGGTACCGAGACCACGGAGCCACGAGGGTGCCCGCAGCATCTGCCAACGGATCCCTTGTCCTGCTCACGAAGGTATGCACCTTCCAGTTGAGCCGGGACGCCAGGAGATCCACGACTGGCGTTCCCCACCATTGACAGATCTGGCGGAACACCTCCGGGTGCAGGGCTCACTCTCCCTGATCCAACTTCTGACGACTTCGGTAGTCCGCATGCCAGTTGTCGACGCCCGAAATGTAGACGGCGGAGCTTGCTGGCACGTGAAGCTCTGCCCACCTCAGAATGTGGGCCGCTTCTGATGCCGCTGCAGAGCTTCCCGTTCCGCCATGAAGGTTCACATAGGCCACAGCCGTGGCGTTGTCCGACTGGACTCGAACAGGCCGACCGTGCAACCTCCCCGACCAGTGGGAGAGGCAAAACCTGATCGCTCGAAGTTCCAGCACATTGATTGGGAGACGGGACTCTACTGGGGACCAGCGACCCTGGGTCGACAGCAGCCCCAGGACCCCTCCCCAGCCGGTCAGGTTTGCATCCGTCGTGACCACCTTCCAAGGGGAGGAAAGACTTCCCCCAGCTCCAACGCCGGGTCCCACAGCCACCAGGTGAGGGAAAACCGAGTCCGGCGATCCAACCTGATCCAGGGACCAAGGAGACTTGTCCCACCGCAGCAGAACCGGCGGCTGCAGGGACCGGGTGTGACTCTGGGCATACGGAACCGCCTCGAAGGTGGACACCATGAGCCCCAACACCCGCATGCAAAACAATAAGGAGGACCACCGCTGAGACAGCAGGGCCCGCACTGCTTCCCGTAGCATCAGCAATTTTTCCGGGACGTAGAAAAACCCTCGCCTGCTCTGTGTCCAAGATCAGGCCCAGGTATTCCAGCCGGCGCGACGGAGTCAGTCAGAGATTGATCACCCATCCGAAGTCTCACAGGGAACTGAGGGTGATAGCCACATTGTCCCTCAGAGCTGAGGCCGACTGAGCCCGCAGGAGAAGGTCGTCGAGATATGCCACCACTGCTATGCCCCTCTGCTGCAGCAGAGCCAGCACAGGAGCCAAGAGCTTGGTGAAGACTCGAGGAGCGGAGGCCAGACCAAACGGAAGGGCCACAAACTGGTAGTGTAGATCCCCCACCGCAAAGCGCAGGAAGCACTGGTGAAAAGCACAAAAGGTGACGTGCAGATACGCGTCCTTGATATCCAAGGAAGCCAGGAAATTCCCCTGTTGAAGCGTCGCCACCACAGGGCGGACAGACACCATTCTGAACTTCCGCACCCTCACGAAGAGATTGAGTGCCTTGAGGTCCAAGACAGGCCTGACCCCGTCCTTCTTTGGAACCACAAAGAAATTGGAATAAAACCCGTGGAAACGTTCCGCGGACAGAACCGGAACAATCACCTCCTGAATGAGCAAGTCTTGCACAGCACCCAACAGGGCCTGCCGACGCCCCAGGGGGAGCCTCAAATTGGAGGCGAAGAACCTGTCTGGGGGCTGGGTACGAAACTATCTTGTACCCGGACGAGACCACCTCACGCACCCAGAGGTCCGAGATGCGGGAGGTCCACCGGTCTGTGAAACCCAGGATCCGTCCTACCACCCGAGCAATGGGCGGGGGCGGCCCATCATGCGGAGGAGGACTTCTCTTCCGACTTCTCAGGTTTCCGCTGCCAGGGGCGCCTCTGGCCCCCCCGCGGCAGCTTTGCCGGGCTGAGAACCCTTGTACGCTGCATGGGGCGCACAAAAAAAAACATTTCTGGGTGGGGAAAGAGGGGCCCTGCCTACGACGGGGCTCCTTACCCCGCCTGGGCTGCGGGAGGAAAGTACTCTTCCCCCCTGTGAAATCCTTAATGATCTCATCCAAAGAAGCCCTGAACAGCCGACCACCCTGGAAGGGCAGGTCCGTAAGGCCCTTCTTTGACGCCTGATCACCCGACCAGCATCTGAGCCAAAGCAGTCGTCTAATAATGACCGCGAAAATGGACAGCTTAGAAAGCATGGGGGCCATATCCAGCGCTGCATCACAAAAGGTACCCAACGCTCTCCACCAGCTGGTCCGCCAGCTGTACAGATTCAGCCAGAACCTAGAGGGCCCCCAAGTCCTGGTGCAAAACGGTCGCCCATTCTGTGAGCAACTGTGCCACCAGTGCCGAAGCCAGAGCCGGCCGCATGGCTGCCCCCGCCACCAGGAACATGGCTTTGGACACCGCCTCGGTCCGCCTATCGGCCGGATCCTTAAAGGATGGGGAGCCCTCCATCGGAATAGTGGTCACCTTGTTCAGGCGTGCCACCGGCGGGTCCATCGTAGGGGACTTCCACTGCCTCAGCAGAGTATCCTCAAACGGATAATGCACAGAAAAGCGCTTGGGCATGGCGAACGAACTCTGCGGGCGTTGCCATTCCTTATACACAAACTGATCGAAGTACGGCAAATAATGGAACACCTTAGGAGCCCTGGCCGGCTTATGCAAGCCAAAAGCGTATACCGCCTCCTGTACAGCCCCAGCTTCAGCGTCTCACAGACGGCGGAGACCATGGAACCAACAAGAGCCCTTTCACACACCACTGTGGCCCCCCAAGCTCGCCCTCCGACAGGTCTAGGGGGGACTCTGTCACCAAGGAGCCCCCTTCAGGCCAGAGTCCTCCCTGAGGAGGGGGTGGCCGCTTCTTCGTCACCCACCCAATAACGGATCGGCTTCAACCGGGAGAAAAATTCTTCCAGGATTGCAGTCAGCTTATCCAGAGGGACCACTGGTCCCAGTGCGCCCGGAGCCCCATCGGAGGACTCTGAAGTGGAAGCACCCGCTTCAGCCGCTATTGCCACACCCCCAACACCTACAAGGCCCCACAAAAAGCCCCTTCTGGGAACAAGGACGAGGCACCCCACACCACCCCACTGGCTGCCGGCACACAGGGACCCAGAGGTACCCAGGAGGATTCCCCACCACGCCCTACCGCCCCCGGGAGGCGCTGCCGCTGCTAGCCACTGTCCTGCTGTTGCTGCCTCCATAGTCCTGCTGTGCTCCGTGCCCACGTGTAGCCGAGGAGAAAACGGCACCAAGACCGGACCGCCCACACAGTCAGCCTCACAGAATCCCTCACACGGCGGACCAAGCAAACATGGCCGCCATGTGCACTAGAGGCCGAAGCACGCAGCCGGCAATGGGAAAATGGTGGCTGGACCACCGCAAAATGGAGCCGGCCGCCGCACAGCCCGGGAAGAGCGCACAAGCGGAGGGAACAGATCCCCAGCGGCGCCACAGGGAAAGGGGGTGGGGACGAGGACCCAAGACAGGGGGTGGTAGAAGCGAGGCCCACCTACACCCTGGGAGGGCACCACCCGCCTGCTCCCCCCGCACCCCCAGGGGGGGAGCGGTTACTCACCCATCCAGACGGGCGCAGCGGGTCGCCACCCGAGACAGACCTGCCACCCCACCAGTTCGGGGGGAGCTGTCGGCCGTGCGACAACCGTGACACAAGCCCACGGTCCTGGGTGCGCTGGCGGGACATTTAACCCGCGGGCCGCCCCGCACGGAATGGGGCCCGATGTGGCCTACCCCGCGTGCAGCTAAGGGTTAGCTTGCGTCCGTTGGCTGGCTGCTTGATTGCATTCTTCATCAGAAGTCTTGAGAAAAAGAAAAAACTAACAGGGAACCGCAGATCCCAGCAGGGAGCCAGGTCCTACTCCTTGCACTAGGCAGAAAAAAACTAGCTGTGCTGAGCAGGATGGAGGGGTTATACCAGGAGGGGACTGCCCCCTGGGAGGGGCGGTGTCTGCTGGTGGTTGAACTTTGTTCTGCCTAGTCCACTCCTAGTGAAAGGTAGATAACCCACACGTCAAGAATAGAGGCTGCGTCCGTCAATGAACGAAAGAGAAATTCGTTTTCTAGTTAAGACCCAAGACACTGCCAAGACCAGGTGTTTTGGAGGGTTTTAAGGATTTGTCCATGGCATCTTTAAAATACCAGTACCTCATCCATTGGACACTCGAGGGTCTTTTAAGATACTCCATTTCTTGGTGAACTCACTTTCCATGGTGTATTGCTGAGCAAACCTTTTCGGCAGCATGAACACCTTGTCAGGGTGAGCCCAGTTCACGTACAAAACATCCTTTAAAATGAGGTTGTACAGGAAAGGACGGAGAATGTTGCGACGCATACCATGGTCCAAATCCTATAAACTTTGGAGAAGAGTAATCGGGAAGTGGTGACTTCAAATTAGTCTGGAAAACTCACAAGATCACATGGGACTGAACCTGTGGTTCTTCAAGAGTTGATTCCTTCAGATGAGTCTTTAGTGCTCCCTTCTACTGGAACATTCATCTGTCTCGACCTCATTCTCTACTGGTTCTTATCCCATTAATAGGGAGGAGAAGGGAAATGCTTCCATTTGTGACCCAGGTGGTCCAAACCGGCAAGTATTCTGGAATGCTGAAATTGGAGGAAGATGCCATAGAAGTAGTGGAAATGCCAGATAGGTTGGAGGGAATCAGAGCCGCAACAAAACACACTGCCCCCCAGAGGATATATTCACGGGGTCTGCATCCAGGTTCCACCCTACATTCAGAGGGTATTTGGAACCCCTAACCCTCTACATCCCTTCCTTCCTACCATTAATGAAACAGGCCCTGTTAATGCCTATATGTAGAGATAGTTGCTAAAGCAGCAGTCCAAGGCAGCCAAGAGGACACTGGGCCAATAAGTAACATGCATTGGTTACCCCTGGAGTGCCCGTTGCTAGCCCTAGCGTGCTAGTTTGTGCTCCCCCAAGAGGGAAAGTGGTGTGGTTTCTCAATACATGCTGCAACCTGTAGTCCCACAGGGAATGCTCTACTGTAACTTGTAGTCCCCCATGTCATCACTCTACCTGTGACCTGTAGTCCCACTAGACAAGCTGTCCCCAGAACCTATACTGCAGATAATGCACACAGTCAATATGGCTGCTGCCAGAAGAGCTCTCTGCTCCCCTGGGGGGGTCCAACTTTCAGCCATAACTGTGGACAGTGCCACATGGGCCTTAAGGGACTTAACTCAGTGCCCTGGACCTGCATAGCACCCCAACGGTCTGCAAGGCCATCATTCTATATGGTCCTGTTCCGTAGGATCCAGAGACGACCAGCAATGTTACAGGCTGTCCGCACATGTCCAGAGAAGGGCCCTGGCCCAATTGTAAAAAAGCCAAAAGAAAATGGATTCAGAAAGAGCTAGTCTCTTAATCCCAGATGGAAACGTAGAGAAGCTAGCTATGTTTTTGTGCAGACAGGACCATCACCTAAGACACTAGCAAAAAACGGAAGCCTTGCTAATGGAGAAAGATGATTTGCTCATTTATTTGGCAGTGTCCAGTCATCTGAAGGTGGCAGCATAACCCTATCATAATGGAAATCTTGATATCCTGAACCTGGAATGTACGATGAACAGAAAAGAAAAAAAGAAAGAAAAAAATGTTTTTTGAACGCATAGGTTGTTTTCCCTGCCTGAACTGTATCTACTGTTCAAATACAACCAAAGACAGATCCTTCTTCCATCCACATAGGGTTTACCAGATAAACATCAATAATTACTTTACTCATACTGTATACTTATCACCCAAAAAGATTATGACCACCCACCATAACTCATCAAGGCACGGACTACACTAGTCCTCTGGTGGTATGCTGTGGTATCTGGCACCAAGCCATCAGTACCAGATCGATTATGTCCTGTAGTTGCAAGGTGGGGGGCTCCATGGATCGGACTTGTTTTTCCAGCACATCCCACAGATGCTTGATTGGATTGAGATCTGGGGAATTTGGAAGGCACACCTTAAACCAGGGCTCAACAAAACCCAGGCGCCAGGTCGCAATGGCGACTAGAAATTGCGTCCTGGCGCCTGGGTTACACCGCAGCAGCGGTTGGGTTTAATCCCATGGGACCCCCCGTGGGTGTGCGGACTACTGTCAGGCTGGCCGATAAATTGAAGCCGCGACTTTGCGGCCTGCTGGAGCGGGATACACTTTCCTTTATGAGAACCGGCGCACCCTGGTGGGCGGTCCTGGGATGAGCGCGGCTCGCTCTCACTGCCCGCCCACCTCCACATCACCTTCCCATTTCAACAGCTGGGGATGAGGTTGCGGGGTTGATCGATCGCCCTTTCCTTATCGCTGGGAGTGCTTATCAGAGCCGCCTGTCAGTGCCCAGAGCCGCCTGTCAGTGCCCATCAGAGCCGCCTATCAGTGCCCATCAGAGCCACCTGCCAGTGCCCATCAGAGCCACCTGCCAGTGCCCATCAGAGCCACCTGCCAGTGCCCATCAGAGCCACCTGCCAGTGCCCATCAGAGCCACCTGCCAGTGCCCATCAGAGCCACTACACTATATACTTTTTCTGTGTGGGCTCCACGGTGTGAGCTTTATATGCAGAGATCACCGGCACCTGAGCTGATGGAGTCTGATGAATATCAGGCGATATATGGATTGGATGTGTATTTCCCTTTACAGTTCATCTATCTAGTGAGTGCATTGCAGAGGTGGTGGTGCGGTGCACTGTTGGTGAGAATGTGGATTATTTCTGCATTTTGTGACACTGCATATGCATTTATTAAGGATTAGGATGGATATTCCTCTCTGCACTCATCTTTGGGATTTTGTTTGCACTATTAGCACTTTCTTAGGGAGAAGAATGATATTAATCTTTGCACTTACTTTTGGGACTATTAGCACTTTTTAAGGATGGTTGTCACCTAGTGGGGACTACCCCCTTATTACATGCATAGATTATGTTAATTTTTTTTAAATTAACTTTTTGGATTAATTTGAGGATTATGAATTCCAGCATTTCATTTATGCACGCTATATGTATGTAGAATTTCCAAGCGCTGCATTGTCACTTGCCGACCGTATAATAGATATAGGCGGCAGGGCGGCCCAGCTGCACCAAATCACATACCTAGTTCATAACCTGGCTTCCAGGTAGGGGTGTGCTCCGCTGGTGACCCAGCTCTGCTGAGATTTTACAAATCAGATGCCGATGAGCGGATGCCAGCCATTAGATCACTGCTGGCACACACACAGAACAGTGCTCTGTCTATGTAAACAAGGCAGAGCTCTGTCCTGTCAGCGGGGAAGTAATGGATTTACTTTCCCCGCAAAGCAGGGAATGAAATTGATTACTTCCCCTAGTAACAGCACCTGACATAGTAAAAAGACACTGGCTAGGCCCACAGTTAACACTTTGATGACCCTAGATGTTTAACCTCTTCCCCATCCAGTGTCATTAGTACAGTGACAGTGTATATTTTTAGCATTGATCACTGTATTAGTGTCACTGGTTCTCAAAAGGTATCAAAAGCGTTAGTGTCAGAAGTCCAGCTAGAAGTCACTGATTGCAGCCATTTCTGATAAAAAAAATAAATAAAAAATATTCCATAGTTTGTAAATGCTATAACTTTTGCGCAAACCAATCAATACACGATTATTGGGATTTTTGTTTACCAAAAATATGTAGCAAAATACGTATTGACCTTAATTTATGAAAACTTTTTGATTCATTTTTTTTTTTCGGATGTGTTTTATAGCAGAAAGTAAAAAAAATAGTTTTTTTTTTTTTTTCATAAAATTGTCAGTCTTTCTTGCTTATAGCGAAAACATAACAAAAACGCAGAGGTGATCAAATACCACCAAAAGAAAGCTCTATTTGTGGGACAAATTTTATTTGGGTACACCGTTGCACAACCGCGCAATTGTCAGTTAAAGTAACGCAGTGCTGCTCACAATAAAATGGCCTGGTCGTGAAAGGGAGTAAATCTGTCGGAGGTCAAGCGGTTATTTGTCAGTGGTCATTATGGTATGGCTGATCTCTGTATATTTTCTTTTAAATATTTTTTAAGTACCCATGTGGTCTCATGTGGGGGAGACGACGCAAAAAGTTAAGGAATAAATATGCCATAAATATTTTTTTAGAGATAGAAAATGTTAACTCTCAGGGGCTAAACACTAGTTCCCGCACAGTAGCACTATTAAAATATATGGTGATTGATCATGCACCTCTGTTGAGATGTAGCAGGGAAAGGGAACTGTGAATTAAACAAAGAGAGGTCCAAAGAATAACTAAATTGGGTCCAATAAAATCCCAGGAATTGAACACAAACTTTGATCTTTGTTTTTATAATTTAACCACTTCCCGCCCGGCGTATAGACAATTGACGTCCGGGCGGGGGGTTCGTTATCCTGACTGGACGTCTATTGACGTCCTCAGGATAATCCGCGATCGCGCGCCCCTGGGGGCGCGCATCGCGGCGATCGGTGGTGCCGTGGGTCAGGCTGACCCACCGCATTACCGACCGAGGCAAAAGGCTTCGATCCGAAGCCTTTTACCATGTGATCAGCCGTGACCAATCACGGCTGATCACAGTGTAAATAGGAAGAGCCGTTGATCGGCTTTTCCTCTGCTCAGGTCTGCAGACCTGAGCAGCGGAGAGCCGATCGGCTGCTCTCCTGAGAGGGGGGGGGGCTGCGCTGAACCTTTATCAGCGCAGCCACCCTCAGGATCACCCCACTGGACCACCAGGGAGCCGGATCAGGGCCACAG
>BLSH010549819.1:426628-449871 GCA_018402905.1 Glandirana rugosa | reverse complement strand
TGTCCACGTTGTTCGTGACAATCCCTACCGTGACCGTCCGTAGTATGTACCCGTGTCACGGTAGGGATGTCACGTGTTATTACGGGAATGGACCACCAGATCAGTATGATGCCTGCCAGTGCCATCCCTAACAGTGCTTGTTGCACCTGTGCCCACCACTGCCACCTATAAGTGCCCACCTGTGCCCACCCGTGTCACCTATCAGTGCCCACCCCTGTCACCTATCAGTGCCCACCCGTGTCACCTATCAGTGCCCACCTGTGCCACCTAAAAGTGCCCACCTATCAGTGCCCATCAGTGCCCAGTGCCACTTATCAGTGCCGCCTAGGAGTGTCCATCAGTGCCACGTATCAGTGCCCGTCAGTGTTGCTTGTCAGTGCCGCCCATCAGTGCTGTATATGTGCCCCATCATCAGTGCAACCTTATCAGTGCCACCTCATCAGTGCCAATCTGTACTGCCTCATCAGTGCCCGTCAGTGTAGCCTCATCTGTGCCCATCGGTGTAGCCACATCAGTGCCCGTCAGTGAAGGAGAAAATGTACTTTATACAAATTTTTGTGACAGAAACAAAGAAAAATGTTTTTTTTTTTCAAAATTTTCGGGCTTTTTTTTCTATAGCGCAAAAAATAAAAACTGCAGGGGTGATCAAATACCACCAAAAGAAAGCTCTATTTGTGGGAACAAAATGACAAAAAGTTAGTTTGGGTACAACGTCGCACGACCGCGCAATTCTCATTCAAATCGCAACAGCACTGAAAGCTGAAAATCGGTCTGGTAGGGAAGTGTTCTAAGTGCATGGTATTGAAGTGGTTAATAACTACACCAGAAACTAGTTTGTTACCTTGTTGATATTTTGTTTTTAGGTTGAACCAAAACTTGAGTTGGCCCACCCCTTGCAGCTATAACAGCTTTAATTCTTTTGGGAAGGCTGTCCACAAGGTTTAGGAGAGTGTCTATGGGAATGCTTGACCATTCTTCCAGAAGCGCATTTGTGAGGTCAGGCACTGATGTGGATAGGAAGGCCTGACTCTCAGTTTCTGCTCTAATTCATTCCAATGGTGTTCTATTGGGTTGAGGTCGGGACTTTGTCCAGACCAGTCATGTTCCTCCACCCCAAAACTCGCTCATCCATGTCTTTATGGACCTTGCTTTGTGAACTGGTCCAAATCATTTGGGGGGGGGGGGGATTATGGTGTGGGGTTGTTTTTCAGGGGTTGGGCTTGGCCCCTTAATTCCAGTGAAGAGTACTCTTAAGGTGTCAGCATACCAAGACATTTTGGACAATTTAATGCGCCCAACTTTGTGGAAACAGTTTGGGGGTGGCCCCTTCTTGTTCCGAATCGACTGCGCATCAGTGCACAAACAACCATAAAGACGTGGATGAGTATGGGGTGGATGACAGAAAGAGCAAGAAAGAAGAGGATTGTGAGAATAAGCAGCAGAGGAGAAAAAGTCACATGTAACACAAGAAGAGGTTACGTTTATGATCGCTGTGATTGGCCATCATAAAACACAGACACTCTGAATGGCCCTGTGCCTTATGTTTGTGATCTCAGTCAGACATTTAATGGGTGCACTTGCTGCCCATGCTATATTTCTGCAGTGCCATATATAAACTGCACTCCACAAATAAATGTCCACCTCACCAGCATTTCATTTTTTTAACAATACAGTGGTAGGGAGGTGGTTAAGATTTGCTAAACATACCTCAGTCTTAGATTTCACTTTTGTTGGAGCAGCTACTGTCTTTAATTCATCTTTCACCTGAGAGATCTTCTCGTCCAGTGCCTTTAGTGTTTTCATTATTTCGGTCCTCTCTTCTGCCTTCATGGTTTTGTTTTTCTCTAGTTTTGATATCAACATCTGAAAACATAAAAAGGTATTATTTACAACAGAGTACCACAAGTTTTCAAGGACCATATCTCCAAATTCATAACTTAGCAACTGTTCTACATGAACTCTTCAAGAAAGGTGGTCTAAAGATGTTCTTTAAGTAGTGTCTGTGTGCTTAGGGATAAATTATTTTATTTCCGGAAAGAAGACTTTTCTAGAGCTATTCTTGAGTGCTACATGGGCCTGAGACTAAAATCCACATTGAAAGTGTGAACAAGAAATCCTAAGAGCCTAAACACCTTTACAAACAGGCTATGCCATAGAACAAATGTTATAATAACACAATAACCAAAGTAGAAATTGCTCTTGCACGATGGGTCAAAAACCAGATGTACAAACATACCTTCTGATATTCTATTTGCTTTTCTAACATTTCTTGTTTTTTCTTCCTCATATCCTGTTGTAGTTTTAACGCTTCCTAAAAATAAAATATATAAAAGTTTCAAATAATTTTCAGATAGGTTCAATTCATATACACCATGTTAAGGTTATTAGTTCAAGTGTCTGCTATGAATGTATAGCTTATGCAAAAATTAAATTATCTATCTTTTAGAGATAAGTGGGATACTCTGCTATTAAATTATTTTCCAACCCAAATGTGAAAAAAATTCCCCTTTGGCAAATACCACGTAAATTGAACTGCATTCTTCATTCATTCCTTTCTGTTCACTGCAAAATCCTTTTTGTTAACAAAATGTCAAGTGAAGGGAAACACTGAATGTTAACTCGCACTCCTAGAAGCAGAGCGCCCAAAAATTTGAAGGATATTCTCCCCTATATATGGACTGACAGCCCCTGCCTAACTTGCATGGAGCAAAAACACTTCTGAAAAGACAGGGCCATGTATTGTAGAATCTTGGATGAGAACCTTCTTTCCTCAGCCAGAACACTGAAGGTGGGTCGTGGATGGGTCTTCCAGCATGACAATGACCCAAAACACACCGCCAAGGCAACAAAGGATTGTCTCAAGAAGAAAAAACATTAAAGGGGTTGTAAAGTCAGAAGGTTTTTTTTCAATCTTAATGAATTATATGCATTAAGATAAAAAGCCTGGGTGCAGCAGCCCCCCTAATACTTTCCGGAGCCCTAGCGATGTGCACGAGTGTCTTCGCGTCCAAGACTCTCCCTCCTGATTGCGTGAGACACAGCAGCAGGGCCATTAGCTCTGGGGAGCTGTGACTCGGCTCAGTTGCACTCAACTGGAGGGAGGGGCCAGGAGCACAGAAGAGGGACCAGAGAAGGAGGAGGATCTGGGCTGCTCTGCAAATTTACTGCATAGAGCAGGCAAACTAACATGTTTGTTATTTTTAAAGTGGATGTAAACCCGAATCATGAAATTGGAGTTGGACACATCTGTCGTGTTTTCTTATCTTTCTTCAAACAGCTATGTCCCGTAGCTGTCTCTTCTTCCATAGCTCTGTTATCAGCCTGATAATTTCTTACACATTCTGGGAGATGGGACAGAATTTAGAGACGGGCGTGGTTGCTAAAGATAGATTTGCAGCCAGGTAAACAATACACAGACACGGCTCTGCATGTGCGGGAAGGGGGTGTGTGGCTTTCGCACATTCTCTCACGGTGTCTCGCAGTGTCTAGCAATCATCTCCTCCTACATATGAATGAGGAAGTGAAAAATAAACAGTATATCATGCTGAAGACAGCATATATACCCGTAAGACTTCTATAGGGAGATTTGTATATGGAGGGTTTACATCCACTTTAAGGTAATGGAGTGGCCTAGTCAGTCTCCAGACCTTAACCCTATAGAAAATTTATGGAGGGAGCTGAAACTTCGAGTTGCCAAGCAACAGCCAAGAAACCTTAACGCGTTTGCTAAGCCACTTTATATTAAGTTCCCATCTGCTCTATTATAACAAGAAGTTGCCCTGTGTCTGTGTTATAACATATACATATACTTCTCTGTATAGATATCACACCTTCTTACTAGGATCAGTTGTCGTATTTGTGCTTTTCTCTCTCAGCTCAGAAGTCCTGAGGGAGGGGCTGAGCATTGTTGCTGATGTCAGCTGGAGAGAGAGAGCCTTGCTGTGTTATCTGTATAGATAAGAATATTTCTGATATAACACGGACACCGGGTGAACTTCTTCTAATACAGAGGAATAGGAGCTTTTAGAGTTAATTAAAAGAGCAGAAAGGAGAAGCTATGAGAGGAAGAGGGAGGAGGAGGAGGAGGAGAGCTGGGAGTGACATAGCCTGCATAGACTACGAGCTCTCAGGATAAGCAATACACAAGGGGAGTCAGCACTCTGGGAGGAAGTCATGACCTGGCATTATCAAACAGATATTTTAAGGGATACAGAGGGATAGTTTAAAAAGCAAAAGCACCATGCTGTTAACTGGACATTAAAGAGACAGGAGCAGCATTTTTTGGGGTGGTTAAACGCTTTAAAGATTTAGAGAAGATCTGTAAGGAAGAGTGGACCAAAATCCCTCCCGAAATGTGTGCAAACCTGGTAACCAACTACAAGAAACGTCTTACTTGTCTTACAGTGCTTGCCAACAAGGGTTTCTCCACCAAGCACTAAGTCATGTTTTGGTTGGGGAGGGGGGGTGGGGGGTGTTGTGTCTTTATTCTGGATTTTTGGGTGATATTCTGTCTCTATCTTTTTAAATACACCTATGATAAAAATGATAGACCTTTAATTTCTTTGTAAGTGGACAATATTACAAAATTTGCAGGGGATCAAATAATTATTTTCCCCATTGTATATTGGTAATGATTCCCAGAGGAGAATCAAGAACAGCTATGCCAAGGCTTTTATTTATTTATTTTTTTAAGACGAGGTGAGCATATATACATTGGTGAGTATTTTGCCTAAAGTTCTAGTATTTGGTGTCTAGGAGTCTGAGGGTGAGAAATCTTCTGTGACCTCTTCTAGCACCATCTCTGGGTCCTTTTAATTCTCCTCTGCTCCTATTGCGAGCAGGTAGATCCACTACTGACTCAGGTAGAGATGGAGAAGAAGCCTGGCTACTCCACGCAGTGTAAGTGTCCCTAAATACATACCTGAGCCAAATCTCCATCTAGATCCAGCAATGTGCACGGGAGCCAAGGCTCTCACTCCTCACTGTCTGAGATACTGCAGCAGGAGCCAATGTCTTCTGCTGCGGTCAATCAGATCCAGTGACAAGGGAGTGGGGCCAAGCCCTGCTCGGTGTATCCTATGGACACACAGATCGAGGCTCAAGAACAAGCAAGCGGCTTGCTAAGGCTGCATTTGGCGGGGGGCTGAAAAAGAGGAGGATCAGGGCTGCTCTGAGCAAAACCATTTCACAGAGCAGGTAAGTATAACATGTCTTTTTTTTTTTTATATATAAAAAAAAAAAAAAAAAAAAAAAAAAGGAAAAAAAGGGGGGGGGGATGAGGACCACCACTAAGGACACTAGCAAATACTAAGGACTTATGACTGGGTTACAGGAGTACGCCCCTAGGTGGTGTGCATAGCAACATTTTTGCCTGTATCCAAATCACCTGACAGGTATCATCCTAAAACCCAAGGACAATTAATATTTAGCCTGTGTTCTGTACTATATGATTAAGATAATGGATTAGTCTTTTACCAGACAAGCTCAAAAAGAGAAGTCCATCCTCCTAGGACACTAGCAAATCACTGAGGCATGCTGGCAGTAGGAGTGGACTGGCTTACAGTTCTTTGACAGACTCCAATCTTCCTGTAGGTGGCAGTATAATCCAAAGGTTAAATTGATTGTAAAGCTTTGTTTTTTTAAATAACATTTTATACTCGCCTGCTCTGTGCAAGGGTTTTGCACAGTGCGGCCCCGATCCTCCTTTTCTGGGGTCCCCTGGTAGCTTCCTGGCTCCTCCTCTTCTTGAGTGCCCCCACGGAGAGCCGCATTCCATGGGGACACTCATGCGCGCGCTCTCTCGAGTCCTGCTGCTGTGTCCATTGACACAGACAGCAGGATTCTGCCCCGCCCCGGGTCACTAGATTTGATTGAAAGCAGTGCTCCTGCTATCAATCTATCCAATAAGGACCCAAGACAGCGACTGGAGCTGCTGTGCTCGTCCCTGTCGCTGGAACGATCAGGCTCAGGGTTTGTCATAGAAAGAAACTGGGTGTACTTTTATTAAGTGATAACAATTTGAAATGTAAAAAATCCTACTTTAGGACTGTGGAAATGGCAGACAAACTCAAAAAAACCCACCCCTGCACAGTAGCACTGTCTGGCTTTGACAGCTATCTTGAACTGTCACTGTTTCCACTGCACACCAAATCTTGCAAGACTTGTGCTTACAGCCTGCCTGCAGAGGATAGAGGAATGTGTGCTCTCAGGGTAGTTTTGCATGAATATAGCTTGCAAACATTTGACACCAAGTAAAGTAATCAAATTCACATAGCCTGGATTTCAGGCTTGGGAATGCAGATCTCTGTGCTTAAGGTATCAGTGTCCTAACTGGGAACATATTCAAGAAATAGGTTCAAAAGCTTCTGCTGGGACTAGATGCTTTTGCAGTGGAAAGGAAAAAAAATGCTACCAACCCCTTGAAGCTTATGTATGGTATTTACCTTTCAATAAGGAATGACCTCTCCATTGGTAAACACAAAGTGCTGAGGACAGGCCTACCAATATGGCTTCAAAATGTTGGCCATAGAAGGAGAAAGAACGCACAATTCTAATTGTATGCAACCTGATTCACTCAAGGAAAAGTCAGAGAAAGGGGAAAAAAAAAAAAAAAAGGAGTGAGCAAGATGCGATTCAGCGCATTGCTTCCTAGGGAGGTTCACCACTAACCGTAAGCACCTAAAGCGCTTGTGTCTCTATTTCAAGGCCGGGTTTAGCAACAATGTGGTTCATGCAGATCAGAAGGAAAAAAAAAACCTCATGCACACTGTACGTTTTAACTCTGCTGTATGGGGGGCCTGCCTTTTTATTTTGTTGCCTCTAAAGGAGTTTAGAGAGTTTTATCCCTCAACCCCCACTGCCAGGAGCGCATGGGCAGAAAAAACACTTTTCAGGTATTTAAGAATTTAAGCGTATGTATGCGTTAATTCATAAATTATTATTCTAGCCAAAGAAATAAACTCCTAAGAGCTTGATGCGCCTAAATGCTTTATACGCAAGTTAACAAGCATCAAGTGTTTAATTTCTGTCAAAACTCTGCTGCCGAGAAAAAGCGTCTAGGAGAGATGGCCAAATGTCCAGTGTGCATCACACCTAAAGCTTAGCTCCAGGTAGCATGCGGTCTTAACTGCCAAAGGATTTGTTTATTTATCCAGCCCTGAGATACACAGCCCAGCAAGCCTGGTGACCTGACTTTTCACTGATACAGTTTACAGTTATGCAACACTGCTAGGTCTCTTCCCTGCCTGAAACTGAGAAGTTAAAGAACAGCAACAGATTGATAAGGTCATTCCTCTTCTCTTTTCCTGTCAGAATGTGGTCATCAAATGAACATTGGGAACACCTTATTAGTCTTTAGCGATGATCTCTCCAAGCCGAAGGGCTGTTTTAGGACCCGTTCATATATTAAGTTAAAGGAACGAACACTCCCGCTTGCGATTTTGAA
The DNA here is from genome assembly GCA_018402905.1 of Glandirana rugosa. Lineage (NCBI taxonomy): Eukaryota > Metazoa > Chordata > Amphibia > Anura > Ranidae > Glandirana > Glandirana rugosa. The sequence continues at coordinate 442,427 of BLSH010549819.1, read as the reverse complement.
AGTGCGATTTACATGTCTGAGAGTCACGCACAGGGCAGCCCATTCACTCCTATAGACTGCCCTATGTCTGTTTATCAACCAAAAGAAGCTCAGTTTTAATTTTTAAACGCAAATTTTGCCGCACGATTCTGTTGCACGACAATCACATAGCTTTTGGGGTACCATTGAGAATAACGGCACTCAAGTACGCGTTGGTAGTTTTGCCGCAATTTGCAGCGATTCTGCCCGCATTTCCAAATCTCCCAATTTAAACGGGGCCTTACAATTGATTGCAATAGACAAACAAGTCAAATTCAGGCATTTCTACTTGTTGCTAATCCATCTACGTGCATAGAGGCTGTTGTAAGCTCTTTAACCACTACGGCTCCCACACCTGTTTACCCCCTATGGACCAGACTTCACATTTCTGCTATGTGTCTAATTACTTCTGATAAAGAATTGATACATATATTTATTTTTGGGGGGACAAACAGGGCTTTCTCGTGACCCTAAAGTCTTCTGAGAATGTTTGAAAATATATTTGCATTTTAGGGGTGGGTGGGTGAGAGAGAAGTAAAAAAAAATCTGAAAAATAAATGTATTTTTTCAAGTTTGATCAGCAACATTTTGAACACAATTTATTAACCATTAATGTGAGGACAACATATACATTTTATTCTGCTGCTTGTTCTATTTACCAACATTAAAAAAGGGATTTTATTAAAACTTACCGTAAAATCCTTTTCTCTGAGTTCACTGACAGACGCAGCTCTCCATTACGTGTGGGGTTTATGCTTGTCTCACCAGGAGTTGACTAGGCAGGGAAAAGAAACAGCTGGCCCCTCCCATGGGGCCGTCCTCTCTTCCCACATAAACCCCCTCCATAGCATAGCTCATCAGTTCGTACACAAGCCGGACAAAGAACAGAGCACAGAGGGGCGGGTGCTACGTCTGTCAGTGAACTCGGAGAAAAGGATTTTACGGTAAGTTTTAATAAAATCCCTTTTTCTCCTATCGTTCACTGACAGACACAGCTCTCCATTACGTGTGGGGATGTCCCCAAGCTGTGTCAAAAAGAGGGGTGGGTAAACGCGAACAGTATCCAACAGAACCTCAAAAGAGGCGCCAGACGCGCCTACACTGCCGCCTGCAAAACTTTGCGGCCAAAAGCAGCATCCGAAGATGCAAACACATCAACTTTATAAAACTTAGTGAAAGTGTGAACCGAGGCCCAAGTGGCCGCCTTGCACACCTGTGACACCGAGGCCTGGTGTCTAAAAGCCCAGGAAGTGCTAACAGCCTGGGTAGAATGAGCCGTGACCGGAAAAGGGGGAACCTTCCCCCGAACTGAATACGCATGGGTCACGGTCTGTCTGATCAAACAAGAAATCGTATCCGACGAGGCCGCCAAACCTTTGCGCGGACCCTCTGTCAGCACAAACAAGGCATCAGCTTTTCGAAAAGAAGCTGTAGCAGACAAATACACTCTTAAGGCCCTTGCTACGTCCAAGGCATACAACTCAATTGCTTTTGGGTGCGATGGACGAGGGCACAATGAAGGAAGAACAATATCTTTATTAATGTCACCACTCCGGATGAGCGCCATGGGTAGCCACCCAGTCGCAGACTTTCCGCCCCTGCCTGGACGGTACGCTGCAGGCCAGAAAATAGCCCTACCGAATCGCATCCGGGCTGGGCGTAAGTGGGGATCACACCAGGCCCCCTGCACGGAACGGGCATTATGCGGTGGGTCCCCATACTGCAGGATTGGCTCGCATCAGTCGGCCAGGTCGGGGAAAGTACAGAGCCCATGGACACTCCATCCCCCGACCGGCTTCTTGATAGCAGATCTTGATAGAAGACAATAAAATAAAATAAAATAAAAAGAATGGTCACAAACAGGACCGCAATTCCCCTAAAGGGAAGCCAGGTCAACTCCTTGCAAACTAGGCATTTAAACTGATGAGCTATGCTATGGAGGGGGTTTATGTGGGAAGAGAGGACGGCCCCATGGGAGGGGCCAGCGGTTTCTTTTCCCTGCCTAGTTAACTCCTGGTGAGACAAGCATAAACCCCACACATAATGGAGAGCTGTGTCTGTCAGTGAACGATAGGAGAAATTACATTTTTTACACAAAGCATGTTAAAGTTATTTACAAAAGAAATAAAGTTTTTTGAGTTTTTTTTCCATACATTTAATTTTTCTCACGGTGTATCAGTAATTTATAGTTCTTACTGATTTAAAATAAAACAGATATATTCTAAATCATGTATTTTAACAGTAAATTCCTAAAAGATAAGGTATATGTGTGCAGGGCCGCCTTCAGGCGGGTACAGGCAGTACTGTTGTAAGGGGCCCCAGTGTCTCAAGGGCCCCTTACAACAAAAACTTTAGCAGTCTCCAACATTGGAGTCTATGGGAGGGGACACCGTTCTCCCGAACCATAGCCGATGAAAAAAACAAACTTGGGTCACATAGAGAGGCCCACCTGGGCAACAACAAGTTTGGGACCTCCAGCACCTATGGTTCAGCCGTACCAGGTCCCCAAAGTGACCGGTCATTGACCAGCAATTGTTGGGTGAATTTCGGACTTAACATTGGAGTCTATGAGTCTATGGGAGGGGGGCATCCGGTTTGGGGACACCGTTCTCCTGAACCATAGGCAATAAAAATACCATACTTGGGTCACATGTAGAGGGCCCCCTGGACCACAACTGGTCCAAGTTTGGGACCTCCAGCACCTATGGTTCGGCACAAGGTCTTATTGCAAACATCGGGTGAGGCTGTGCTGCCTGTGCATTTTTTTTTTTTTTAACCCCTTGGATCACACACTAGCATGCATTGCACACTTCACTTGAATGGATCATGCTTGGCAAGCTACACCAGGTAAGTGAGACAGGGTGTACAAGTCCTAATGCGGCTGCAACATGTATACACCCCCAAAATTTCTGATGGTCTGATGGCTGCCCTGTATATGTGCTTTATAAAAAAAATGTTTCCAGCAAATAATTTAAAATAGAAACATGGAACAGGAGATGAAAGTTTTAAATAATGATTATAAGGGCTAAAATGAAAGGGTTAACTAGTAAAAAAAAAAAAAAAAAAAAAAAAAGAGCATGTCCTGGCTAATTAAGAGTCAACTCCCTCGCACACAATAAAAACTTTCCTCGGTTCAGCTGCAGCTCTCACACTCACAAATCTGTCTGACAGGGAACCCAGGAGAGAAGATAGCTACTGTTGCTTCTTTGTTTAGGCTTAAAATGTTACATTGAATTCTCACTGAGATTGTCTGTCAGAGTGATCATTCAGTGAGGAAGACTTCAGACTAGCTCCCAGTCATAGAAATGCATGGGCTATGCACAGGAGTGGTGTAGAAGGAGATAACAAAAGATAAACGCATGTGTTGGGGCGATAACGCCTAAAACATTGATTGTGATACACACTACACATACCACCCACGCTGGAATGAGCGTAATAATTCTAGCATCAGACCTCCTTCATAATGGTAAACTGATGACCTATAGGGGGCTTATGAATGTTGCCAATGGAAAATATAGAGAACTGAAGTGTCGCCATTTCATGGGCGCATGCAAATTCAAGGTTTGACATGTTGGGTATTTGTTTATATGGTGCAACCTTGGAACTACCAATATTTTATTCTCTAGGGCAGGGGTGGCGAACACGCGGCTCTCGAGCCACACGCGGCTCCCGGCCAAAATGAATGCGGCTCTTTGCCTCTTATCATATTTTGTATATACTGTGGCTCTTTGCCAAGTTTCATGTTTCTCTTATTTTCTCAAATTCATTTTCAGGGCGATCTCAGGCGGCTTGCATTGACTTCTATGATAGAAGTCTCCTCGCAAGCCGCTTCGCGCCGCATCGCACCAATAATAAAACCAATAATATGGTTTTAATTATGTGTTTTTGTGTGAGTGTTTGTCTGTTTTGGCAGGTCACTGCGTGGTGTGGCTCTCTGACTCAGAGTTTAAAATTTTGGCTCTTTGTGTCTAACTTGTTCGCCACCCCTGCTCTAGGGTGTCTGCTTTCAGAAAAGATATAGGTTTTCGGGGTTTTATGTAATCTTAAGCACTAAACTGTTTTTTTAAACATGTGTGCGCAATAAATGAAAAAGTGGCTCTGGCAGCAAAAAGGTTAAAAGCAGGGGTGGCGAACAAGTTAGACACAAAGAGCCAAAATTTTAAACTGTGAGAGTCAGAGAGCCACACCACGCAGTGACCTGCCAAAACAGACAAACACTCACACAAAAACACATAATTAAAACCATATTATTGGTTTTATTATTGGCGCGATGCGGCGCGAAGCGGCGATCTCAAGGCGGCTTGCGAGGAGACTTCTATCATAGAAGTCAATGCAAGCCGCCTGAGATAGCCCTGAAAATGAATTTGAGAAAATAAGAGAAACATGAAACTTGGCAAAGAGCCACAGTATATACAAAATATGATAAGAGGCAAAGAGCCGCATTCATTTTGGCCAGGAGCCGCGTGTTCGCCACCCCTGGTTAAAAGGATAAGTTCAGCTTTGGAAACATGTTACATATTCTACCCATAAGCTTTGTTTGGTTTGAAAAAAAAAAAATGGCTCCTAACTTTTTTAGCGCACTCTTAGATTCAAAGCAAATTTGTCAAGCCCTGATGTAGAGTATTCCTGTATAGTAAGTAAATCTGCCTGGATATAAATGATCATCCAAGAGATGCTTGAATTATTTTTATTTTTACTCTTTTGGCTGACTGCTCAGTCATAGCATAGCACAGTGAGCTGTGAGTCTAAAGAAAAAAAAATTAAGTTATTTAACCCCTTTGTGCTGCATTAGTGGCACAATTGTCAGTGTAAATTAACAACTTTCTGAAAGGCTTAAAAACACTGCCAGTGGCCCCTAATGCAGCACAAATGGGTTAATTAACTCCGCCAATGCCCACCAATGGGGAGGGATTTGAGGGACCTTAATGCTGCCTTGCTCAGGCAGCATTAAGAGCCTGTCTCACTTAAGTGAGCCTCGCGGAATAATTCTTCCCATTATGGGCGTCAGTGGGGCCTCCTGTCTAAGTTATGTCTAAGTTTTGCCCAAGGTCTCACAAAGCCTAGAGCCACCTCTGCCACTATGCACAGGTAAGGGTAATTTTAAAGTAATTGTAGCTAAAATGAAAAACAGAACAGAAAAAATCAGCACAAGGGACATAACTTACTAGTATGATGTGCCCCTTGTGTTGATTCTTCCACTTTTAGAAATTTTCCTGTGCACTGCCCCACCCTAATCTTCCGGTGTGGTGGGGGTTATTACTGCTAAGGGCTGGCAGGAGCTCTCATCAAGAGAGCTTGACTATGCCCACCCTTTCCTGCCAGATTGGCCATTCACCGAAAACATGCTACAGCTTCTATAGAGGACGATTTCTCCTAAAAGAATCAGCACAAGGGACACACCATATCAACTGTACGTTATTGTGCCTTCTGCTGATTTTTTTCTTGTATTGTATGCATGACTAGATTTATTGTGGGATTTGATATCTGCCTGGAGTTCAGCTTTAAAAGCACATAGATCAACAGGCACTGGTTATTCACCGCACGCTATAGAATACGTTTGTTAGCAACAACACAAACACATTAATAATAAAAGAAAACAATTACAGTACTCTGGTTTTCTGCGTACACCACTGCAACGGTAAATATTGGGTATAGCGATTAGAGATCATAAATTATACCTGTTTCTTTTTTAGCGCATCCTGTACATCTAGAGGCTTTGATCTCACTGTGCTCTTATTAGCTGGCTTTGTGGTCGAAGTGTAAATAGATTTTGAAAGACTGGTGGATAGCGGCAAAGTCTGTGGAAGTAAATATCAAAGTATTTAACTCATTGAACAGCTGTCATCATCCTTCATCTCTACATCCAACATCTCTCAGTCATTTTCTCGTCAACAATCACCAAATTCCAACCACCCACTCCCTTAAAAGTGTCCAGACCACTACAACCACTGTACCTGTAAGTGCAGTTCTCTCCCTATCTCCACACTAGCTTCTTTTGTAGCTTTTGCCACACTTCCTGCAGTAGCATCTCTGGCAAATTATCTTACCATTGTCCACACAAGGTTACTGGCAGCTCTTCCTCTGTCACACATGCAACATTTTCTGGCAGCTATCCCATTGCTGTTCACAGTACATTCGTTGGCTGCTCTCTCACTATCCACAGTAGCTTCCTCTTGTGGGAATTCCCAACGGCTATCCCTATTACAGCTAAAAGCTAGCTATGCGTATTTTCACTGCTCTTCCTCTCAAGCTCTATCCAAAATACAATCTAATCAGCGCTACACATGCTACGTTACCCCCTATGCTATGTGCAATACCTTGACATTTTACACTCCCCCTTTCTACAAAGCTATCCCTTTTATGTGTTTTGTTCTTTCTAAACACTGTCTGTGGTGTGGATATGAAATGGCACCAACATCTTATTATTGTAGGAATCCTCGATGTGCCAGTCTTATTCCCTTCACACTGAGCCCCACCTTTTGACAAAAGGTGCATTATGGCTGGTACAAATCCAGTGCATTGCCACTTCACAGAAAGGGCAGACTGTCCGTGTTAATGCAGAATGGAGAAGTTCATAGAACCCCATTTCCAAAAGAGTTGGGACATTGTAAAATCTACATAAAAACAGAATGCAATGGTTTGCAAGTCTCATAAACCCATTGTAGAAATAGAAAGAAAGCAGCCTCAGCTCAATTCATCCAGGCACACTCCCAGGATTTTGATCATGGAGATTCACTCGGGTTTGATGAGGTGTGTGGCGGCCCGGCTCTCTTTCCATTTGTGCAGTGTCCATTGGGTCTGGACGAACCTTTCCTCAGCTTGTACCCCCATTCGTCAGCAGCATCCAACTCATTGGACCTTATCAGACTGAGTGGGGGCCTAATAACCCATAAAAGCATTTATTTATTTATATTTTATTCACAATAAAGGACATATTCTAAAGGCAGAAGGTTTTTTTTTACCCTAATGTATTCGCTGCATTAAAGTGGATGTAAACCCGATTTATGAAATTTGAGCTGGGCACATATCTGTAGTGTTCTCTTATCTCTCTTCAAAGCCCTGTGCCCAGTGTGTTTGAGTTTGTGGTCTCAGAGGAGCTGTGCATTTTCATTCTTCTACCAATGTGAAGGGGGGAGGGGTGTGTGCATTTCCTCCAATGGGCTGCTCCCAGTGTAATCCAAGCCTCCTCTAATAGAGCAGAATGAGGAAGTAAAAATTCTAAAGGAGATAGATAGATAGATGGATGAAGACAGCACATATACATGTAATACTTATGGAGGGAGATTTGTTTCATCCCTGTGTATCATCTGAGGCTGTTCACTTCACTGAGTATATGGAGGGTTTACATCCACTTTAAGGCAAAAAAAAAAAAAACCTTATGCATGCAGCTCCTCCCCCAAGCTCACGTATACTTACCTAAGCCCGATCCAGCGATGTGCACGAGGGCAGAGGCTCTTTCCCTCCTCAATAGTTCACTTTAATCTGACAAAATTTAAAAAAAAAAAAAAGTATGAAATTGATATCAGCAGCACATCACAAACAAGTTAGGACAGGGACATGTTAGCCACGGTGTAGCATTCCCTCTTCTTTTAGTAACACTCAGTAAACTGGGAGAAAAAACGGAGGAGACCAGATGCTGGAGGTTTGGGAAAAGAATGTAGTCCAATTCTTGCCTGATATAGTATTCTATCTGCTCAACAGTCCTGGGTCTTCTATGTTGTATTTTCCCATTTCAAGATGCGCCAAATATTTTGAATTGGTAAAAGGTCTGGACTGCAGGCAGGTAAGTTAAGCAGCCAGACTCTTCTACAACAAAGCTATGCTGTTGTCAAACAGGCCGTATGTGGTTTAGCATTGTCCTTATGAAATATGCCATCCCTTCTCTGAAAAAGAGGTAGTCTGGACAGGAGCATATGCTACTCTAAAACCTGGATATATCTTCCAGCACTGATGGTGTGAGCTGTCTATTTCATCAACACTAATGCACCCCTCATACCATCAGAGATTCAGGCTTTTGAATGGAGCGCTGAAAACAAGCCAGAAGGTCCCTCTAATTCTCTTTAGTCTGGAGGACATGGCACCGATGGTTGACAAAAAGAATGTCAAATTTTGATTTTTCTGACCACAGAACAGTTTTCCACTTTGCAAAGAGACCATTTTATATGAGCTTTGACCCAGAGAAGGTGGCGACATTTCTGGATCATGTTCATATATGGCTGCTTTCTTGTATTTTTGCATGGCGCAGCAAACGGTGTTCACAGACCGTCATTTTTGGAAGCATTCCTGAGCTCATGCAGAAATGTCCATCACAGAATCATGCCTGTTTCAATGCCGCGCTGTCTGAGGGCCCGAAGATCACAGGCATTCAATACTGCATTTCAGCATTGTCCCTTGCGCTCAAATTTCTCCAGATTCTCATAATCTTTCAATATTATGTAGTGTAGATGAGATATTTAAATTCTTTCCAACTTTACATTGAGGAACATTATTCTGAAACTGTTCCACAATATTTAGCCTCTGCCCATCTTTACTTCTGAGACAACTCTGACTCTCTAAGATGCTATTTTTATACCCAATCATATTTGTTACAACGGACATGTTGCCATTTAATCTAATTACCTGCAAAATGTTCTTCCAGCTCTTCCTTCTTGGTACCACTTACCTTACAATGCCAGCTTTTAGTTGCCCCGTCCAAAAAGTTTGAGATGTGCTGCTGCCATCAAATTCAAAACTACACTTTCCAAGTTTACATTTTTATATTATATTATATATATATATATATATATATATATATATATATTATTGTGAATAAAAGTATGGGTTTATAAGATTGCAAATCATTGCATTCTGTTTTTATGTAGATTTTACACGGTGCCCCAACTTTTTTGGATTTGGGGTTTGTATGCAGATCAAACAGGACTTTTGAAAATATGGTAAAATATTTTCTTGGGAGTCCATTGAGGGATAATGGAAGATAATCTTTGGGGTATACTGCAACCTACGAGGATTGGAAACTGGTCAACCCCCCAAAAAAGGCACAAACACTGGCCCGGTACCAGCATGATTTAGTTTTGTAGGAAATCAGTACTGATAGCATGATCATAAAAAGAGGGATAGAACACAAGTACAAATATCCTACTTTCTTTCTCGTCTATGAAAGGACAAAGGAAGTTTTAAATGTCCAAGACATCAACAGCAGTTCAACGGAGGGGTGAGAAACACAGCAAACAAACTCCAAGCTGTTACAGGCATCTGGCCTTTCAAATGCCTCTGAACATCCATCCCAAATGCATTTTTTTGCTTTGTAAACTCAGATGACTAGAAACGACTCAACGACCCTGTGTACATGTACTGATAAGATAACAGAGGAGAGTTCAGGGACAGCTGAAAAAAAACGCCAAACTGCCCCTAAATGTCAGTTTAGCAGCAGCAGTGTACATGAGGCCTTATGCCCAAAACTAGCATCAGACGGGGCTATATCATCCACTTGGTAGACTCTCACAGCCCAAGCCACATCCAGGCAATTGACGGAAATTTCCTTTTGGTGTACTGAAGCCAGACAAAGGGACAGAAGAATGATGTCCTGGTCATTGTGAAAGGCAGAAACTGCTTTAGGCAAGAAGGAAGTCCTGAATATCAATACCACTTTGTCACTATGCAAAACCAGAGTGGTTTACTTGCAGGATAAGGCAAACAATTTAGACACTCACGTCGCAGAGGGTGGCTACAAGGATTTCCATCTTGTGAGGAGAGAGGACTGTCTTTATTAGTTTAAAAATGGCAGTTTATGAAGAACAGAAAGTACTAGATTCAGATCCCATGGAGTTACAGGGGAATGAGCAGGGGGAGCTCAACTGGAGACTTCCTGTACAAAGTCTTTTGAAGGAGTGAGAACAGCCTCTGAAACATAAATGGAAAAATGGCAGAAATATGGCTGTGGCGCTGTTCAACTGCAACCACAATGAATGACCCTCTGACAGGATGGTCCAACATGGCATAGACAGCCAAACTGCCCAAGTTCCAGGATGATGATCGGTGACAAGACTCCTTTAGCGACTAAGGACTCCTACATAGCCCAACAGGCTCATATTCATCTTCCAAAAGACATGAATGAAAAGATTCCTGAGCCAAGTCAGTGACAACCTGGTCCTCAGTGCCAAACTGGTGTGTCCATGGACTTGATTGATGTATCCCACAGTGACACAATGTTGTGCTGTAGAGGTCTGAAATGAAACAGACTACAGGAGTGGACAGCTCGAAATGAAGATTGGCTGATCATTTATGAATATTCATGATCCATCTGAACCACTGTAATGTCTGACTAGTCAAAGCAACAATGTCCAACATAGTCAATGCCGACTCCTCTCTCAACAGTAGATAAACAGGAGATTATCTAAGTATTACAGTATAGGAATTGCAATAAATCACCAGGAGACACAAGAGAGCTTTAAGGATATCTGCTAAGTAGTAACACAGAAAGGTTGGAGGTGATAAACTGAGGAGGTGCCAGGAAGTGCAGGACACCACCTTCTTCGCCCACGTGTCTAAGATGCAAACTGTCCAAGTATCTCCAAAGGTTAAACTCTGGAAAGTGGGGTGGACCTTAATGCTAAGGAAGGCTTAGGTCTGAGGATTTAACAGGCTTTCAGTTCTAGACCTTACATGTGGACTGGGGGCCAAGCTTAGGGGGTCAAGACATTGTGAATTTCACAATAGTTAGAGGGAAAATATTTTGCAATCTGATCCTTAGGCTTCTTCTGCTGAGGAAAACAAATGATCTATCTTGCCACTAGTAGAATCTTTGACAATGGTATCAAGAATAGATGCAAATAGACACTTGTTAAATGTGGGTTCCCTACAGCGCTTATACAAAAGATGAAACGGGAGGCTTTTAGCAAAATGTCACAAGTAAAATTTGAAGCTACAGCAAATTGCTCCACATGTTCAAAATTCAAGAGATAAACTGCAAAAGTGATGAGATTGACATATTTTGAGCAGTGAAGATGGTTTGGCAGGATGGTTTTAAGGACTGGGTCCATCAGCGAGAACAGAGTTCTAGAGAGGGCTACTAATAACTTAGCGGTTGGGTCCTTAAAGACAGGTGAATCCTTAACCATTATGCTTCTACAATAGCATGATCAGAAAAGGCCTTGTATTCAGTGAAGAAAAAAAAAAAAACACCACACACAAGATGTTCTCTGAATGGCAGCAATGCCAAGCTGGCACTCATCCCTTGTGGTTACCTTGTGGCAGCTGCTCAGCGCTGAACCTAGAAACCCACTGCTACCACTACAGTGATTTGTAGCTTCCATGGAGATTGATCACATATGAGATATGCATATACAAAACTAATAAAGCTCCTTCCCCTTTAAGGAGCAATAAGAGCACAACATGGGAATCCTCTAGAATGGTCTCCACACCTCTGTCAGGCACGGCTCCTTATATCGATGGTAACCCCCTCGTGCTCATTAATTTCTCCTAGTGCTCACTCTTCCACATGCCATTTGAAGGCAAGGCACAATGTGACCTGTTATTCCACATAGGTCTATTTCCTCCAACCTGTCTGGAGTTGGAGCACTTCTTAAGGTCTTCAAGTAACCAACAGGATTTTCCCTTTCTTGAAAGGACTTCAATGACTGTTCTATTCACATGTGTTTGACACTTGTATGATCGTTTAAGACTTTAAGTACCATCTTGGTACATATTTATCACATTTTCCAGCACCCAGGATATTAGTTAGCACCATATAGAATATTTTTGTTATACAAGGTTCATAGTTGTAGACTGAATTAATAAAGGGGATTGTGTATTTTTTTTTTTTAATTGGAAAGGGGCTTCAAGGCAATTTATATGTTTTGTCTTGAGGGGTGGGAACACCTCAGTGTAAGCAGCAGTTCCACTAATTAGTATTTATTCACTTTTTGAGAACTGCGCAGAGGGTATCACACATTATTAATAAGATATGCATACTTACATTGGTACACACTGGACCAAAGCAACTATTCGAGAAACATCATACCTAAACTTCAACCTGCCCGTTCACGCCACAAAAATGCCCTCCAGATCCGTTAGATACATTTTATCACCATGCGTTTTACCGCATCAGGGTACAGTTCTATGCAGAAAAGCAGCATGTTGTACTTTTTTCTGGAACTGAAAAGCAGAAATGGGCTCGGGCATGTTTGGAACCGAACGTGTCCAATCCTGCTAGGAAGTTTGGACTGCACTGCGTTAATCACAGGTAGTGAGAGATTTCCCGATTGCTGCAGCCACGCATCAAGAAATGTTTCACTGTCTGTGATTAGTGCGGCGCAGTGCAAACTTCCTGGCGGGATTGGCCACGTGCAGTTCCGAACACGCCCAAGCCCATCCTTACTGAAACGCAATGCACTGGTGTGAACTATGCCATTGGAAACCGTATAACCTACTTTCCATGCTTTCTTTGCAGAAAAAAAAGCACTGCACATTTTGATGTAAATGGGCCCTAAAGGACCAAACACTGGAAACGGCACTGGCAATAGGCCAATCCTCTAGTTTTAGAGTGGTATGCACCAGATAACCAAAACGGTCTCCTAATTTGGAAGTAATAGTTGACCGTGACTGCTCACAAGCAAGCACATCAAAGACTGGAATGACTCAGAATTAGAGTGTCTCAGTGGTCGATGGCTCAGAAACCCTCAACAGGGTATAAATTGGGGTGAATCAGACAATCTGTAGGAGAAAGTGGGAGCGCAGTTGCGGCCTCTGTGTTCAGATTCAGCAAACTAGGTGATTTGGACCATAAAGTCTTGCAGGGACTGTAGTAAAAAAACTTGAACCAAAGGGAAAAGGAACTAGACACATTTAACAGAACTAAAGACTCCTCCAATGAGGGATTATACAGCAAAGAGGAACAGGATACCAGGCTGCAGCCATCAGCACCATGAGTGCAGGCGCACCCCAGAACTTTTAGACTGCGAGCTGGAGCAATTACAGGAGACCTGTACCCACCATGTCTAGAATCATACATATTGCGACAGTGTGGCGGTATGGCAACTTAAACATTTTGGTATACGAAGGCCAAAAGGTACTCACAAAACTTGGACAGTTGGTAGCAGACGAGGATTAGATGGCCAAAGGTTACAGTTATTGTAGGCAGGCAGCAGGAAGACAAATTTAAGTTGCATGTGGCTCTTTGCAAGCAGAGCAGTAGGGAGAAGCTTCCATGAAGCGGTGTGGCATAAATGAATAAGAAATATGCAGACAAGCACGCACATGGGACACTCCAAATACCAGGTTACTTTAATGGGCAGCCCCACCACATTGATCACTTCTGCAGTGGAAACTGCGGGAAACTGTAAAAATGAAAGGCACCCAGCGACCAAAACCAGGTAGCTCCTGATGCTCGGCAAGACCAGCCTCTCAAGAAGAGAGTCTTCAGAGATAGGGAATCTGGCCAGCAACCCCCGCCCCAAAGCAACATTTAGTTCTCCAGTTGCTTCCTGAGATATTAACATTACATCTCCAATGCTTCTCCACTCTTCTGTAACCAATCCTAAAGTGGCTGTAAACCTCTGAGTGAATGAATGAAAAATGAACAAAGCATATTCTCATAAACTGTGTGTACCTCAATCCAAAGCACCTAGTGTGTTTCCTGGCTGCTCTCTCCTTCCTCTACTATCTGCATGAGTCATTTCTAACTAGTCTATGCTCACACAAGGAAATCCCTGAAGACTCCCCCACCCAGCAGGTGACTGACAGCTTCAGCTGTGCATGTTTCTTGATTTGACTGTGTAGAGGGGTGTGTCCATTCCCTCCACTCAAGTCCCAGATTACACTCAGCTCTCTGTTGTGTAGTTAGAATGAAGAGTTTCTATCATGTTTATAGCTACCTAGTTATATCACCACAGGTCAACATTTATTGCGATTTATTTTCTACTGCCTTCTATTCAAAACAGGCATCCACGTTGGAATAAGAATTTTATTAGAGCTAATAAGGGCTTGCTTATGAACAAGGGGCATCTTTAAAGTGGTTCTAAAGCCTAAAGGTCTTTCACCTTATGCATGAAGGTAAAAAAGCTTCTGTGCTGCAGCTCACTCCCAGCCCCCCCCCCCCCCCCCCCACACACACACACACTTTTTCTTAACAGAGTCTGATCAGATACAGCAATGTGCATGGGTGCAGCGGCTCCAGCCACTGTCGCTCTCCTCACTGGACAGATTGATAGCAGCAGGAGCCAATGGCTCCCGCTGCTGTTAATCAAATCCTGTAACACGGGAGCGGGGCACAAGTGCTGCTGTCTGTGTCAATGGAAAGCGTCTTTCTGGCCCGATGGAGAGGAGGGGCCTGGAGCACCAGCGGGGGACCCCAGAAGAAGAGGATCGGAGCTGCTCTTTGCAAAACTATTGCACAGAGCAGGTAAGTATAGACATGTTTGTTATTTTTACAAAATAAACCCTGAAGGATTACAACCACTTTAAAGCTACTTTCCGCTCACCAGTTGTGTCATTCAGCAAAGAAACTACAATAGGTCAGGTCATAACAATATAGAACACCCATCACACACAACCCTCATGTATGATACTGAATGACAGAAAAAGCACATACCGGATTCTCCTCCCCTGAATTATTCTGGTTTGAAGACACAAATGTTGTATCAGTCTGAATGCCACCAGCTGCTCCGAGTCGATGTCTTGCAGGAAGGTTATTGAGGACATAAGAACCCTGGTTAAGAGTTGGACAATGTGAATTACAAAGCTACCAGATGTCAAACGTATACTGCATTTTCAGCAACAAGTATTTTACATGATAAAGTAGAACTAAAGAAAACATTTTTTTATTTTTTAAGTTTTGGACAGAGTAGAGATGGATTAGAAAACACCCATTAGGTTTTTATTGCTGTCTGTTTTCCCGTTACAAAGATTCACCCCTCTCTATTTGTCCTGTTTACCAATATTATTGAAAATGAAAGTAAAAGAAAGTCCCACATTTTGGATTATTCCCAGAAAAGTAATAGTGGGGAAATCATCCAAAGGGGACACTAGTTCTGGTGACCTTTGGGACCCCAAAGGAAATTCCAAATTTGCAGGGATTTCCTCTCAATTCCTGCTTTAGCTATGGGACAGGAAGTGAAGGTAAATCTCCCAAATGGGAAACAGGAGGTTAAAAGGGATTGTAAAGGCAGAAGGTTTTTATCTTCATGCATTCTATGCATGAAGATAAAAAAACCCTTGTGCGTAGCCCCCCCACCCCCCCAATTATCCACATGAGCCCCATCTCTCTCCAGCGATGTCCACAAATGTCTAAGCCATCTGGGACACCCCTCCTGATTGGCTGAGACACAGTAGCTGCGCCATTGGCTTCCGCAGCTGTTAAAGTCAGCCAGTCAATTAGGGGGAATAGGGGGCGGGGGCGGAGCTCCGTGTCTGAATGGATACACTGAGCTCTGACTCTGCTCGGGTGCCCCCACAGAACGCTGCTGGCTGTGGGGACACTCCATAGGAGGGAGGGGCCAGGAGCAATGAAGAGGGACCTGAGGAGGAGGATCCAGGCTGCTCTGTGCAAAACCAACTGCACAAAGGAGGCAAGTATAAAAGGTTTATTTTTTTTTTTTATAAACAAGACTTTACAATCGCTTTAACCACTTCTGGACCAAACCTATTTTTGATACTTGTTGCTTACAAGTTTGAATCAGTATTTTATGCTAGAAAATTACTTAGTTAGAGCTCCCAAACATTATATATATATATATATATATATATATATATATATATATATATATATATATATATATATATATAT
>BLSH010549819.1:387345-405725 GCA_018402905.1 Glandirana rugosa | reverse complement strand
AAAAAAAAAAAAAAACAAAACAAAAAGTCCGGGGGAAGGAAATAAAAGTGGACCGCTAGGACGGTCATTGTGTGAAGGACAAAATCACACCGTTGCGAGTGAGTGGTATGTCATTGTCATAACAATGAGATCCTGTTTTCACACAATTCTGACGTCTTGTAGAGGGAGAGAGGAGTAGAGGTATCGTACTTCTCTCCCAAAAAATCAAGAGACTCGAATCGAACCGCCCCGACAATTGTAACGAACTCTATTGGGACGTCTCGTGTGTCCTGTGGTGACCTAAAGACTTTCCTAGTTGTCATCTCAACTCGCTTGTGGACCTTCAAGCCCAAGACGACCAGGCAGGCTTGAAGCACTGTTTCAGGCCCAGGCCCAGGCTCCGTGCGATCGTTCGGGTTCCGTCCGGACCCGGACCCGGACTTTGTCACGAAGTTCGGACGGACCAGCAGAACCCGAACTTCCAGGTGTTCGCTCAACTCTACTGTTGATCCTTTCAGAAATCCAGTGGTGTCCTGTGTGCTCTGCAGGGTTATCTCAAGCAATGTTAACAGCCCCGCCAAGCTAAGCTCAGAGAACTAAAAAACCCTCTCTTCATGCTATGGAGATGAGGAGAGAGGGAGATGTTCTGCAGTCTTAACACACTTTTGTCCTAGAGTAACAATACTGTTACTGTATGGTGAGTGAGCGTTGCCACACTAAAACAGGAAGTGTGTTACTGGCAGGATCGCCAGGTGAAAATAAAGGAAGGGGGCCTGAAAAACAAAACAAAAAAAAAAAAAAAACACACCACAAACACACACACAACACAACACAAATGTGGCCACCCTATCAAAGTACTGGTAAGCTGCAATACATTAAATTTTTGTCTAATTTACGTACACTTTTAAGTGTTTATATTGTTTTCAGTCAAATTAGGCTTAACAGATCTGTCCCGAGACAAAGCAGTAACACATGCCACCGATACAGAGCACTATTAGACCCCTTTCACACGGCCACATTCGTGCTAATATACAGCGCTTTACCGCTCTTTAAGTGGCGCTTTTCAGCTGCTTTTAACCTCAAAGAAGGGGTTAAAACCACCCGCGTTGCGGCGCTTCAGAAGCAATGGGCAGGGGCATTTTGGGAGCGCTGTCAACCCGCCCCAAAGATACTGCTTAGTTGGACTTTTCCTAACATCCTGCAAGCGCACCGCTCCAGTGTGAAAGCACTCGGCCGGCTAAGGAGGCAGGTTTCAGGCACTTTACAGGCGTGAAAGGGATCTAAAGAAGAGCCTGCATATGGAATGGGCAAATGCGTCTGCTCTCGTGTAAACATACTGTATATTTACAAACTATACAAAGGAACAAAGGGTTTTAAAACTTGGGGTCCTTTCACACGAGCGGATCGTTCTGGTCCGCCTGTCAGTTTTTCAGGGGGACCTGAACGGACACTCCATTGTTCTCTATGGAGCAACGGATGCCAGCGGTCACATGTCCGCTGACATCCAATCCGCCAAAAACAGACAGATGGAAACCCTATTTTCCATCTGTCTGGCGGATCGGATTAACACGGACAGACGGTCCATGTTCATCTGATCCTCCATAGGAGGAGAATGGAGCTTTGAGAGGTCAGTCTCCGCACAGAGATTGTCCTGTCATCCGCCGGCTCAGCAGGGATAAAGGGATGGAGCAGCGGAGCCTGTCAAAACTGGCTCCGTTCGTGTGAAAGGAGCCTTAAGCTTAAAATATTTAAAATAAGCCAATCTAAAAAAAAAAAAAAAAAAAAACACACACCCTACAGCCATAAAAGCTAGACAAAAAGCATATCATTTTGAAATGCAGAGCAGCTTTGAGCAATTGTATTAGCTTATCTCCTATACAAGACTGCAAGATAGGATTATAGCTTTCAGAAGTAGATGTTGTGAAAGTGGCTAAGCCACTCCATAGAAAAATTGTAACACCAAAAAGAAAATCAGAGCACCTTTGTATATAACAAGCTTTGTATAAAAACTGCATAATGCATACACAGTCTTACATTGGTATGAATAAGTCAACATATGTTTTAGGACATTAAAACCTTCCTCATATCTAGCACCAATAAAGTGGATGTAACGTAGGTTGGAAACACATGTATTCAGGAATCATCCAGATTTGGAATCTACTCCCTGAACAAAGATGGAGGCTCATTAGTGACATAATCATGTTAAAGCAAAGTCCATATTCTTGGCTGTGGGAATACATTTTGTATCCCAACAGATCAGCTCCCTGGTGCAGCCACTGAGAGCTATAGGTTTTATGCAATAAGCATTTTCATAGTCAAGGATTCTATACACTAATTGAGACATGAATGAATCGTGAGCTTTTCTGTGGCATAGAACTGCCATGTTTGATGAATTCCAGGTATAGATTTAAGGATCTTACTTGTCTGCCCAAGGTTTCTTAACAAAGGGGCCATCATTCATGTTTCCAAGTGGTCTCTTTCTGTCTGGTTCCACCACCACTCGGTTTAGATTACTATTTTCAGCAGCAGCAGGAGGTGGTTCAGTCTGGATGACAATATTAGCAGCTATAAAAAAAGAAAAAAAAGTTGTGTAAAAATAGCACAAAGGAACTACTTATACAGATATGAGTTGGGCAAAATGGATTTTTACAATTACAGAACGCGATTTGTTTTTAAGGACGGTACATAAATGTAAAAAAATGTTAGTCTGGTGGAGTCGTATCAGATTCCTAGATGAAACAAAGCGCCTTAAATGCAGGTAGAATTACAAATGCATTAAAAACTACTAGGAAAAAAAAACAAAAAAACAAACACAATAATGAATCTGGCAAAGGGAGTGGTAGTAAACCTTTAGGGTACTCTCACACTGAGAGTGAGTACTCTGCTGCAAAAGGCATATGTGTTATTGTGCGATTTTGCGGTGCGCTTATTAAAAAGAACATGTGACAAAAAACGCACCAAAACACACTGTGGGCGCATTTTTACCACAATTTCCATTGCTTTCAATGGTAAGGTGCGCTTTTTTTTTTTTTTTTTTTTTTTTTTTTTTTTTTAGCTCCCTAAACGTGCTGCAAGCAGGATCTTTTTTTTCCACCACAACTGAAGCACGTCACCCCGGTTTGAACACATTCATTGATTTTAAAAAGGGAACCATTTTTCTTAAGCTTTTCAGGCACTTTTTTCACGCAAAAGCGCTTGAAAAACTCCTCAGTGTGAAAGCAGCCTAAAGTGGTTACTTCAAACTGAAAAAAACCCTAAAAAGTCATGAGCTGCAAATACTGTAGCTGCTCACTATTAATAAAAGGGCATTTACAAGTCTAGGAATCGAGCGTGGCCTTCATCTGGGCTGGTTCTTTAGCGGTCTTCAGGTCTCCAACATCTTTAGTGTAGGAAGCCAGCTGCGACTCCTTGCAGCTTCAGAGTGCTTCCGGCCACGATGCACTTTGTAAATGGCCCCCCAGCCTTCTGGGACCTGTGATGTGTCCCAAGAGCCTGCTGGTAGGAAGGGGGAGGGGCGATAAAGTGGAAGTAGGAGCGAGTACCTTTAAAAACCAGGTACCCACCCCCCCCCCCAAAAAAAACCTAATTATATATACAGTTGTGCTCATAAGTTTATACACCCTGGCAGAATTTACGATTTCTTGGCCATTTTTCAGAGAATATGAATGATAGCACAAAAACATTTTTCACTTATGGTTAGTGTTTGGCTGAAGCCATTTATTATCAATCAACTGTGTTTACTCTTTTTAATCATAATGACAACCAAATGACCCTGATCAAAAGTTTACATACCTTGGTGATTTTGGCCTGATAACATGCACATAAGTTGACACAAAGGGGTTTGAACGGCTATTAAAAGGTAACCATCCTCACCTGTGATCTGTTTGCTTGTAATTAGTGTGTGTGTATAGAAGGTCAATGAGTTTCTAGACTCCTGACAGACCCTTGCATCTTTCATCCAGTGCTGCACTGATATTACTAGATTCTGAGTGATGGGGAAAGCAAAGATTTGTCAAAGGATCTGCGGGAAAAGGTAGTTGAACTGTATAAAAAACAGGAAAGAGATATAAAAAGATATCCAAGGAATTGAGAATGCGAATCAGCAGTGTTCAAACTCTAATCAAGAAGTGGAAAATGAGGGCCTCTGTTGAAACCAAACCATGGTCAGGTAGACCAACTAAAATTTCAGCAACAACTGTCAGGAAAATTGTTTGGGATGCAAAGAAAAACCCACAAATCACTTCAGGTGAAATACAGGACTCTCTGAAAACATGTGGTGTGGCTGTTTCAAGGTGCACAATGAGGAGGCACTTGAAGAAAGATGGGCTGCATGGTCAAGTCGCCAGAAGAAAGCCATTACTACGCAAATGCCACAAAGTATCGCGCTTACAATACGCCAAACAGCACAGAGAAAAGCCTCAAACCTTCTGAGTCATTTGGAGTGATGAGACCAAAATTGAGCTTTTTGGACACAACCATAAACGCTACCTTTAGAGAAAAGTCAACGAGGCCTATGATGAAAGGTACACCATTCCTACTGTGAAACACAGAGGTGGATCGCTGATGTGTGAGCTACAAAGGCACAGGGAATTAGGTTAACATTGATGGCAAGATGAATGCAGTATGTTATCAAAAAATACTGGAGGAACATTTGCATTCATCAGCCAGGAAGCTGCGCATGGGACTTACGTGGACATTCCAGCATGACAATGAGCCAAAACACAAGGCCCAGTGGACCCATCATTGGCTAAAGCAGAATAAAGTGAAGGTTCTGTAGTGGTTATCTCAGTCTCCTGACCTCAATATCATTGAGCCACTCTGGGGAGATCTCAAACGTGCAGTTAATGCAAGACAGCTCAAGAATTTCCAGGAACTGGAGGCTTTTTGCCAAAAGGAATGGGCAGCTTTACCATCTGAGAAGATAAATAGCCTTATCCACAAATAACACAAAAGACTTCAAGCAGTCATTGATGTTAAAGGGGGCAATGCACGGTATTAAGAACTGTGGTATGTAAACTTTTGATCAGGGTCATTTGGGTAGTTTCTGTTGTCATTATGTTTTAAAAAAAGAGTTAACACAGTTGAATAATAATAAATGGATTCAGCCAAACACTAAGCACGAGTGAAAGAAAAAAGTTTTTGTGTTATCATTCATATTCTCTGAAAAAAGGCCAAGAAATCATAAATTCTGCCAGGGTATGTAAACTTATGAACACAATTATAGATAGATACTATTGCCAAAAGTTGACGAGGCAGAGGAAAAGTGTAACTTCCGCTTTAAAGAAGTAGTATTCATTTTTTATTAAATTGCTGAAAGGCAAGGTATTTATGACAGAAGACACCCCATCGATCTCGTCTGTCATACATGCTTCCTCCTTCCTGTCAACCGTCATTGTACAATGAGCTGTGCAAGTGCAGCTACGTAGAAATTTATGGCCCATACCTGTGCCGTGGAAATGCATCATCATCATAGCCCAGCCATTCAAATGGCATGGAACCTGGAAGGAAGGAAGAACGGACTAAGATGGACGTGTGGGGTCCCTCTGGATCCATCACAACGCAGCACTGAAGAGCACTGTTTGACAGGTAAGTCTGCCATAATGTGCTAATATACTGTGCATACTAGAGAATTATGGCATAGACCACCTTGGGACCCCTAAAGACGGAAACAAAAATGCAGCGGACTTAACTACCGCTTTAAAGCAAAACTGTGCTTTGCCCATTCGGCTTCATGCACACAGGACTTTAAAATAAAAACGCCCAAAAAATGTCAGTAGCTTATCAGTGATTTTTTTCAGCTTTTACCAGCCATTTTTTAGCGTTTTTAAAGGGCCAGCGCTTTTTTTTCCCAATTGATCTAAAATGTCCAAAAACGTTGGGGGAATCAACGTTTTTGAGCGTTTTTGGGCGTTTACACATTTTTTTCAGCTGAAAAACGTCCAAAAGAATCCTCTGGTCTTGGTTTTTTTTACAGCTCAAAAATGTCACTGCTAAAAACAGTTGTTAACAGCCTATGTGTGCATGAACACATAGGATAACATGGAGGGTTTATTTACTGTAGAAAAAAAAATGTCTGCAGCTGAAAACAGCTGCTGTAAAACAGTCAAAAAACATCCTGTGTGCATGAGGCCTTCTAGATCAGTGTTTCCCAACCCAGTCCTCAAGGCACACCAACAGGTCATGTTTTCAGGATTTCCCTCAGATGAAACAGCTGTGGTAATTACTAAGGCAGTGAAACTGATCAAATCACCTGTGCAAAATAATGGAAATCCTGAAGACATGACCTGTTGGTGAGCTTGAGGACTGGGTTGGGAAACACTGTTCTAGATAAAGCAACATCAAAAATACAAACAGTGGCGCTAGAAGGATATCTGGAAGCGGCGGTCGGCCTCTTCCTGTCTCCATCACAACACAGTCAGTGCTCGAGGCTGCAACAGCCACAGGATGCCTTGGAGAAGCTCCAGGACTAGTGCTCCTATACTCTCATTGCCTGTTATACTCATCCATTCTGTGAGTTGCTAATTAGCTTTTTTATTTAATAAACCCACAATTTTAATGCTGCACTTAGTCTGATACCCCTCTGTTCCCATTTCATAGATAAAGCAACATGCTTTGCTATAAACCCCACTATTTTTTTTAGTGAAGCACAGGTTTGGATTTATTGGAATAAGGTTTAACTTGCAGTCATAACAAAATCACATTTTTATATACTTTTTATAGTAAGCATGCTATGTCTACTATTGTATTACATATACAGATTTGTAAAATCAACCTCTAGCTTCTAAGGGCTCAAGCACACAGACGTTTGGAAACGTAGGTATGGTCTGACGTATAAATCTTAACATTTTCCAGCAGCCAGGGAGCAGTAGGTGACAAGTATAGCTGCCCATAGAGGTGAATGGTTGTACATGCCGATTTTCATTTTGCATCTGTGTTTACCTGGGCGTTCGCATACAACGCATTCTACAAAACACAGAAATGTCTCATCTTTGGGAAATAAGTCACATGGAACTGCGTGGGTAAATGCCTATGCAATAAAGGCATCAGTGTTTATATGAGTACAATCGCATACAGCCATTCACCTCTCTGAATGGTTGTACATGCACCTTGATGATTTTATACAGATCCTACCTACGCCTCCAAATGTCCATGTACCATGAGGCCTTACAATCTCCTTGTACCTTTGTGTTCTGGAATCTCACAATCTTGTTACATATGTGGCATGCTGTGTTACTGTGCCATGCGGTGAGAAAAAGCAGACAAGCTTAATCACTCAGCATCACCACAAACAAGTAAAGCCTACATGTGTATTGAGCAAATATGGATGCCCGACTGAAGTTTTAATAATTCGAGTCCTTGGAAAGTTAAAGTTTGCACGAGTAGTGGGTTATCGGACAAGAGGAAGATCAGATAGATGCTATGGGCCTTGGGTCAAGTTGGGGTTTGAGATATTTAAAACCAAGGCAAAACACACAGAAGATGAGCTACACAGTTTCCCCTGCAGTGCTCTGTTGCCTAAAGCATTATAAAATCAGTAGCCGGGCACAAAGCTGTAAGGTTTACATAGGTCTGTGAGCAAGAACCAAAGAGATATGCACATCTCTTCAACACATGCATATTACTCTGTGTTACATCTCCTAAAATATTGCAAGTACTGAAAACTAACCAAGGATCCTGCCAGAAATGCAGAAAGCTTCTAACTTCCAGTAATGGGATGACACTGCTTCACAAGAAATGCTGTCAACCCTGCTTGTGTTATCCTCTGCAGGACTACATTACCACATACTCCTCTCTTCACCTATATAGCCCCTCTTTGTGTACATTACCAGCATTTAGTCACATTCTCATATCAACTGCTGATGCGGTCAGCTGACTACAGAAGTCAGCTGCATTTATGAAAAGGGTCATGGAGTTATTTTTCAGCACTTCGGAAATTTTAAAGAGATACAGCATGGAAATGTGCACATACTGGAGAGCTGTGCTAAATATTTTTTCTAGATTTTTCCCCGCACATATACTTATACATATACGTTTTTTCACCTTCATGCATTCTATGCGTTAAGGTAAAAAACCTTCTGTGTGCAGCACCCCCCTCCCCCAAACCTTACCTGAGCTCCCTCCAAACCAGCGATGTTCATGATAGCCTCAGCAGTACCGGGACTCTCCCTCCTCATTGGCTGAGACAGCAGCGGGAGCCCAATGGCTTTCGCTGCTATCAATCACAGCCAGTGACCCCATGAGGAGAGAGCAGGGGGTGCAGGTGTAGTTGGGGAGCGAGCCGCAGCTGTGCCCTCGGGGCAAGCAGCTTTCTCTGTGGGCACAGCTTGAAGGGGAAGAGGCAGGCGCACCAGCGGGGGACCCGAAAAGAACAGGATTGGAGCTGAGCTGTGCAAAACCATTGCACAGAGCAAGTATAACATGCTTTTTTTTTTTTTTTTTTTTTTTAAAAGCTTTAATACCACTTTAAATGTGGAATGGATATTTTTGTATAACCTATACAGTATTTGCTTATATTGCACACCTTAATCACAAAATATTATAAGGTGTAGTTTATATTCGATAACTGGAGTGCCTTGAAAAAGGATTTGTGCCCCTTAAAATTTTCCACATTTTGTCATGTTACAACCAAAAACATAAAATGTATTTTATTGGAATTTTATGTGATAGACCAAGATAAAGCATCACATAATTGTGAAGTGGATGGAAATTGATAAATGGTTTTCAATTTTTTTTTTTTACAAATAAATATCTGAAAAGTATGGCATGCATTTGTATTCAGCCCCCTTTACTCTGATACCCCTAACTAAAATCTAGTGGAACCAATTGCCTTCAGAAGTCACCCAATTAGTAAATAAAGTCCACCTGAGTGTCATTTAATCTCAGTATAACTACAGCTGTTCTGTGAAGCTCTCAGAGGTTTGTTCGAGAGCCTTAGTGAACAAACAACATCATGAAGGTTAAGGAATACACCAGACAGGGCAGGGATAAAGTTGTGGAAAGGTTTAAAGCAGGGTTAGGTTATAAAGGCTCACAAGGCACTGCTTAATCCATCATGCAAAAATGGGAAGAGTATGGTACAACTGCAAATCTACCAAGACATGGCCGTCCACCTAAACTGACAGGCCAGGCAAGGAGAGCATTAATCAGAGAAGCAGCCAAAAGGCTCAAGGTAATTCTGAGGGAGCTGCAAAGATCCACAGCTCAAGTGGGAAAATCTGTCCACAGAACAACTATTATTCGTGCACTCCTCAAATCTTGCCTTTATAGAAGAGTGGCAAGAAGAAAGCCATTGTTGAAAGAAAGCCATAAGATGTCCAGTTTGCAGTCAAGGAGAAGCCATGTGGGGGACACAGCAAACATGTGGAAGAAGGTACTCTGGTCAGATGAGAGCAAAATCAAACTTTTTGGCCTAAAAGCAAAACGCTATGTGTGGCGGAAAACAAACACTGTACATCACGCTGAACACACCGTTTCCACCGTGAAACATTGTGGTGGAAGCATCATATTGCGGCAATGCTTTTCTTCAGCAGGAACAGGGAAGCTGGTCAGAGTTGATGGGAAGATGGATGGAGCCAAAATACAGGGCAATCTTAGAAGAAAACATGTTAGTGTCTGCAAAAGACTTGAGACTGCGGTGGAGGTTCACCTTCCAGCAGGACAAAGACCCTAAACATACAGCCAGAGCTACAATTGAATAGTTTAGATCAGGGGTCTCAAACTGGCGGCCCTCAAGCTCTTGTAAAGTCCCATGAGGCATTGCAAGGCTGACCATTACAAGCATGACTCCCACAGGCCGAGGCATGATGGGGCTTGTCGTTTTGCAACAGCTGGAGGGCCGCCAGTTTAAGACCCCTGGTTTAGATTGAAGCATATTCATGTGTTAGAATGGGCCAGTCAGCGTCCAGACCTAAATCCAATTGAGAATCTGTGGCAAGACTTGAAAATTGCTGTTCACAGAAACTCTCCATCCAATCTGACAGAGCTTGAGCTGTTTTGCAAAGAAGAATGGGCAAAAATGTCACTTTAGATGTGCAAAGCTGGTAGAGACATCCCCAAAAAGACTTGCAGCTGTAATTCCAGCAAAAGGTGGTTCTCTAAAAAGTATTGATTCGGGGGCTGAATACAAATGCACGCCACACTTTTCACATATTTGTAAAAAAATTGGAAAACCATTTATCATTTTCCTTCCACTCCACAATTATGTGCCACTTTGTGTTGGTCTATCACATAAAATCCCAATAAAATAAATTTATGTTTTTGGTTGTAACATGGCAAAATTTGAAAATGTCAAGGGGTGTGAATACTTTTTCACGGCACTGTAGTTGACAAACAGCTACTAACCTCTTGGTGGTATATCCATGTCGCCTGATGTCAAACCTATGAGATTTGACCTTTGCTGCTGTGGCCGTGTATAAAATGGGCGATACCCAGTTCTACTTGTGCCAGTAAGACTTGGAGACTCAGGGTTGTACCCATCAGGTTCATACGTATCTAAGGGGGGAAAAAATCAAAAGCATACAATCATAAATCCAAGAAAAAAGTACAAATACAAAATGATGCTAAGCAGAGTTATTTTATTTTCATAATTTTATTAGCTATATCACGCATTTTATAATTTGTTTGAAAAGTAAGGAAACTCAAAAGATGTGTTTTTTTTTATTTTATATGAATTGATGTCAACCCTGTAGCAACTGTAATTTAGCCAAAGTACTCCATATGTTGTGTCAGAACCAAGGCAGACTTCTAAAGGTTCAGCACCCAACCGAACCTTGTCAGGACCTGGACCGTCTTGCTGGACATTTGACATCAGCTTATGAGTTGAGTGTTTTGTGAGAGGCAGGTTGTTCAGGTACCCTGCTGTGGGGATACCCCAGGTCCTCAACCCCTGAACAGAAGCCAACACCTTGGTAAACATTAGGGGGGGGGCCACAGACAAATCAAAGGGCAACGCCACAAAGTGGTAGTGGTGTGCCTCTATTGAGAATTGCAGGAACCATAGGTGAGACCAGAAAGGTCTGTTTAAACAGGTTAAAATAAAAGCTGTGAGAGCTCTCACCTTTTGGTACATACTCTGGTACATGTGCATGGCCACTGAGACAGCAGCCTTTTCAACCAGCTTTTTTTGGTAGCTCTCCCCTGAAGCACACAGTTGGAGAACCACATTTCTTGTACAATTCTAACTCCATGGGGTACTGCTGAGCAAATGGAGGTAAAAACACCTTCTCTGGGTGAGCTTAATAGGCATACATCACTTTCTGAAAGTGAGGGTACAACCAAAAAGATATGGGATATTTTTTTACAGCCTTCATGACCTTTAAGAGGAGGATTGCTGAAGTGGTAATTTCTTTTTAACATGTACCCCCACCCACCAGCAAGAATCCTCTACAGAGGATTCAGAATTCGACAACTTCCACTTCTTCATTCTGAGGATTGTCTTCTAAGGTCTAATCCTCCCAATCCCCCTCTCTGAAATGGCTGCAGAAAATTCCTCCACAACGGAAGCAGAGAATTGTGCCCCTAAGACAATGGGACAACTAGATAAGGGCTGAAACTCAGAGCTCATGTTTTCCTTCGGGTAGCCATTTCAGGGCTAACTGTGTAGGGGGTCCTCACTACTTAATAGAAGGATTTGGGAGCCCACCTCATTGTTCATGTATAGCCCCCTCTTGGCCTTCTTGTCACAGTGCCCAATCCAGAAAAAGCCCTCCTCTGCCCCACCAGGGGTGTTAGGAATATGCCATAAAATAGAAGAACTAAAGCCCATGAAAGAAATCTTCAGAGGAAACATGTGTAGTTACAGCCATCACCCAATTACACTAGCTAAAAACTGTGCTTGGAGAGGTTATACCTGGGCAGGGATGCCCACCTTTTTGTTGGCCAGTGCCCATTCACCTGTAGGTGGCAGCATAACTCAAGTAGTCATGAATATGAAGTCCTGTATGCCCCGTGAAGTACTATTAAGAAAAAAAAAATCTCTATAGTATATTAAAAACTCGGAAAAGATGCATTTGCAACTTCCATGTACTGCAAATATATAACACAACACATTTCAGATGTTCTAGGGTTTCTAATTTCCTTATTTAAACCTAATCTTTCCATCCTGTGTAGCCTGTTCCTACCACCTGCAGATTTAGATTTAAAAATTAATGAGCATGTGCCATGCCCATTAGGCAGGACATTCAAAAACTGAATAGAAAGAGCCCTCCAGGTTAGAGGGAAAGGAGGGTGCTGGAGACTGAGGTGCCCTGCGTGTTACTGGATGGCCCTGTACTCAACAAGTCCCAATGTATAACAATGATGTAGAAGGATGATGTAGAAGGATGATGTACTAGTTTTCTGGGTATGTGAAAAGTAAGTAGTGAGCTATGCTTACGTTCTGACACGGAGTAGAGCAGATTCTGAGGAGGTAAGGGAGGAGGCAACCTTCCTCCTACTGGTGCAAGACTGGGCACAGTACTTGTCCCGGGTTGTTCACGGTTATTTAGCAAGCCTGAATGAGTTATTGGAAGCCCTGCAAATTTTAAAAGCAAAATACACTTTATTTTCATATAATTCTTCTCCAGCAGAGCATTTCATTGCAAATAATACACTCTTAATTTCACTTAGGCTTTCCCAGTCTTCAGACATTACTTAACACATCTTTGTTATTAAATTGTCTTACGTCAGTACAATCTTTGTAGCATTGTATAAAAACATTTTTAAATATTTTTAAAAAAATTAAAAGGATAAGTTCACCTTTGTACAAAAAATAATAACTCCACATCTTTTTGCAGGAAATGTGAATTTATTTATTTTTTTGTATTAGGGGCCTATAAAGCATTGCACCAGCAATCAGGAGATCGCTGATGCCATGCAGATCTCCTGCACACTGTCAATGTATCTGCTTACCCATACATCCTGTAAAGAGAAGCCGATACTCTCTGAAAGGAAGAATCAAAACTACCACA
Source organism: Glandirana rugosa (assembly GCA_018402905.1). NCBI lineage: Eukaryota > Metazoa > Chordata > Amphibia > Anura > Ranidae > Glandirana > Glandirana rugosa. The sequence goes on along the minus strand of BLSH010549819.1, from coordinate 392,799 downwards.
GCGCTGTGGTAGTTCCTTGAGAACTACAGGCCGACAGCCATTAAAGTGAAAAACCCTCTGTGCTGCAGCTGCCCCTCATAACCCCCCCTCCCTTACCTGAGCCCTATCGTTCTAGCGACGAGCCCGAACCCAGCAGCTCCAGCTGCTGTCTTGGGTCCTCACTGGATAGATTGATAGCAGCGGGTGCCATTGGCTCCCACCCCAAAAGCACCTTGTCCCCATGTTGAGGACAAGGGCCTCTTCCTGACAACCCCGACCGGTGGTTGTCAGGGTCTGCTGGCAGGGGCTTATTGGAATCTGGAAGCCCCCTTTAAACAAGGGGGCCCCCAGATCCCGGCCCCTCACCCTATATCTCCTGAACTAATGCTGTCTCTGCGCTGTGTTTTGATCTGTATTGGCATGAGGCGGGGCCACCCTTTAGGATGTCACCACCCGAGGCATGATGGGGTGCGGACATAAGGGGGCGGGGCATCTGAATGACGTTAGCGGGTGACCCGCCCCATGTCAATACAAGTCAACACACAGCGTGGGGACAGCATTAATTCAGGAGATCGCATCGAGTGAACATGGGAAGAAGAACAGAGGGAGAAGACAGCGGAGAAGACCCCGCAAAAGAGCAGATGAAAGAAGACCCCGCAAAAGAGAAGAAGATAAGACCCCTCAAAAAACCAGAAGAAAGAAGAGCCCTCAAAAGAGCAGAAGAAAGAAGACCTCGCAAAAGAGCAGAAGACGACGCCGGAGGGAGGGAGAAGACACCGGAGTAGATTTACTAAAATACTTTAACCACTTCAATACCGAGTGTTTTTGGGTTCGTGTTTAAAAGTTTTTTGCTATAAAATTACTTAGAACCCCCAAACATTATATTTTTTTTTCTAACACCCTAGAGAATAAAACGGCGGTCATTGCAAAACTTTGTGTCACACCGTATTTGCACAGCGGTCTTCCAAGCGTGCTTTTTTTTTAATAAATTCAGATTTTTTTAGTTAAAAAAATAAGAAAACAGTAAAGTTAGGCCAATTTACTTTCCATATTGTGAAAGATAATGTTACGCCAAGTAAAAATGATACCCAACAGGTCATGCTTCAAAATTGCGTCCGCTCGCAGAATGGCGACAAACTTTGCAACTTAAAAATCTCCATTGGTGACGTTTAAAAAATTCTACAGGTTAGCAGTTTTGACTTACAGAGGAGGTCTAGTGCTAGTATTATTGCTCTCGCTCTAACGATTGCGGCGATACCTCACGTGTGGTTTGAACACCATTTTCATATGTGGGCGGGACTTGAGTATGCATTTAAAAAAAAAAAAAAATTTGATCACTTTTATTCCTATTACAAGAAATGTAAACATTCCTTGTAATAGAAAAAAAGCATGCCAGGACCTCTAAAATATGAGATCTGGGAGTCAAAAAGACCTCAAATCTCATATTTACAGTAACATGAAAAAAAAAATAATAAATTTGAAAAAAATGACCGTACCAAAAAAAATGGGCCCTTTAAGATGGTTGGCGGAAGTGACTTCTGACATTTCCGATTTCCGCCCTGCTGTATTATGGAGGCGAGTGAGCCGGCGGGTCCGGTAAGCGGTCGAGATGACAGGAAAGCGTCAGGGGGTGGGGCACCTCTCCCGTTGCTGATAAAGGTGATCTTGCGGCGAATGCGCCGCTAAGACCACTTATCTCAAACAGAATCGCCTGCTGAATAAAACAATATCTGAATGGCGCCTGTAGCTGCAGGCAACATTCAGATATCACCACTCAAAAGGTAGCGACGTCATATGACGTCCACCTTAAGAGAAGTGGTTAAAAACCTGTGTGTAGTGTGTTTATTTTTGACATTTTCCTTTTAGGTGAATGGGTAGGGGTACAATGTACCCCATACTCATTCACATAGGGTGGGAGGACGGGATCTGGGGGCCTTGTTAAAGGGGGCTTCCAGATTCCGATAAGCCCCTGCCCGCAGACCCCGAGGTTGTCGGGAAGAGGCCCTTGTCCTCAAACATGGGGACAAGGTACTTTGTGGTAGGGGACGTAGGGCACCCCCCTGCCCCAAAGCACCCACCCACCATGTTGAGGGCATGTGGCCTGATATGGTCCAGGAGAGGGAGGGGGGTCCTCCCTCCTGACCTGCCGGGCTGCGTGCTCAGATAAGGGTCTGGTATGGATTTTGGGGGGGACCCCACTCCATTTTTTTGGCATGGGGGGTTCTCTTAAAAAACCCATACCAGTCCAAAGGGTCTGGTATCTCTTGGGGGGGAACCCCACGCAAATTTTTTTTTTTTCATCTTTGCGGAGGTTCTCCTTCAAATTCCTCAGCACACAAGTTGCACCACAAGTCGGATAATCATGATCCGACTTCTGGTGCGACTTCTATTCAAATCAATGGGCTCATATAGGGAACCATTGATTTTGAATAGAGGCAGAAAAACGCCGCTGAAAGCTAGCGTGGCTAAAACGTGCATTGGCATCAATGCATAATGCCGATAAAATCACGTTTTTATTGCGGCTTTTTCCTGGTGTCGGTATTAGCTTTACAGCTCCTTTTTCATAATGCCCGTGTGTATGTGGCCTAATAGCATTAAAAAAAAATACAGATGATGTGAATGCGGAAGTTTTAACACATTACAATCTGATCATACAATCTCCTTAAAAATTTACCAACAGCTATGTAGTGCCAGGGCCTGCCAGGTGGTATACAAAGTGAATGGATGTCAACTCTGATCATTAAATACTTAATTAAAAAATATTCCTTGACAGCTTCCAAGGATGTAAACCCACTTTGTGTACATTGAATGCCTTTGTAAGCCCAGTTATCCCCTTGTAAAATTAGAAGTGATACCACTGTGATGCCCATAGCCTGTGTAGGGAACAGAGCTGTGGGTAGTAATCAGCAGGTTCTCACACTTCAGGCTGTTTGAAGGGGGTTGGGTATAAGCCCAGTCACTCTGCACAAGCAAAGAGAACAGCAGTGACTAGGCTTTGTTACTCAACTCCTTCACAGAAGCAGAAATGATCAGAAGAAGTTTTTTCCTGCTGGAGTACTGCACACATTTGAGAGGAAATACCTAAAGGACAGCAAGATTAAAGAAAGCACATGGCTCCTACAATTAAACAGCATGAGTTTATCCCACATTTCAAAGTTCTGATAGGTTTAAAGGAGACTGTAGAGAGATTGTAAGGTCTCATTTGCACACTAGTGTTTATGCCGGTGTGCATCACATAATGGTGTCCTTGGGATCCTGCAAGGCAAAGGAGCAGTGTCCAGTCCAGCTGCCAGTAGACCACCAAAATGTAGAACAGGCTGAAATACACTGCGGTTGGACCCCTGTTAACAAGTGGTACATAGATTTTTGGTGGGCCGTTGGCAGCAGGGCTGGGCGCTCCACCTATGCCTTCCTGGGTACCCAAAAACGCTGGGATGTGTAGCACATAGGCCTATATGCTAGCATGCATGACGCCTAATGTGTATGGCAAGCTTACAAGTACAGTATCATATACTTAGTCATACAGACATCGGATTCATATAAAAATCTACTTACTTGGAGCAGAGTGGACAGTGGGAGGGGGCTGGTTAAGTTGCCTAGGAACTGGCATTCGCATATTATGAGCTGGTGCAGGGATAGGAGGCAACAAAATACCAGGGGGCGGCAGTCCAGGGGGTGGTGGGAAAGGAATCATACTGGGTAAGGAAACCTCATCAACCACCAAGGGATCATTTCCATGATCAAACTGGCAAAGGTCACCAAGGACGCAGAACCCTCGTTCTGTGAAGAGAGAAAACAAATGATCAGTCTAAAAAAAAATTAAAAAATAAACAGTTAAACATACCAGGAAATGTTATAAGACTCCACCTGAGAAGCTGGTTATAAAACAAATTATTGGCTTATCCTGAGAAAGTACACACATTTGTCACATTCAGTGTTTTTTTTCCCCCAACTAAAGAAGCGTTTACTGTGAAGTACCCTATTACTCAACTGCCAAGTATAATTTTCAGTACCTCCAGAAACAACTGAATACAGCCAATGGTAAGCAGTATGGACCTGATCTAAGAGGTGATCATTGCTTTTGTATGTATCCTAAAATGAAAGTGGTACTGAATCTAAAAATGGGAGCTTTGATTTACCAGTAAATTCAATATCTGTAGAACAGTACCCGACAGAGGTCATAGACCATGGGTTAGGTGCTGTTACCTTCAGGAGATTGAAAATTGGCAAAAGCTTTTTGGGGGCATGCCCCCAGTGCACCCTCCTATAACCCCGCACATTCTGTTGGACGCCAATTTTGTAGTAAATAATTAGGAAAAGCAGAGAACAGAGGGGAGGAACCAGTGTCCTCTACCGTACTCCAAGATATGGAATTTACAGGCAAGTGAAAATTTATATTATTTTACTCATACAGTACAGGAAGCCAGACCATGGGAGATCCCCAAGCAATACATTGAGAAATGGGCAACTACATAGCAAACAGGCCAACAAAAACCGATGGTCAGTGGACCCAGACAGATGACAGCTTGAAGAAGTACCTTGTGACCATAGTTTGCAGCAGAGGCCCAAAGATCCACCTGGTAAAAAAACTTAGAATGGTACGAATAGAAGACCAGATGGCTGCCATTCAAACCTGCAAAATAAATGCTTGAGGCTCAAAGGGCAATGAAAACGACAGACAGATCTGATGGAATAAGCGCTGATATAGAAGAGAGGAACCTGCTCCCTAAAGCAGCATTATACCCAAAAGCAAACCTTTATTCAATAGCAGCTCTTCTTAATACTTTGATGTGATGGCTGCATTAGTTTTCTTTTTTTGGCTCCCTTTCATTTTTACCTGATGATCATGTCAGTAACTCTGTTTTTCAAAAGAAGAAACTGTACTGCAGAATTAGCAGTTAGAGGGTTGAGACAAATCCTTTAAACACTGACAGGAGTCTATGAAGGTAAAAAAAAAAAAAGCCCTTCTGCATGCAGCTTCCCCTGCAGCCCCCGCTAAATAAATACCTAAGCCCAATCTTGATTCAGCAATGTGCGCGAGAGCCGAGGCTCTCTTGGCTCCCTCCCTCAGACACAGCAGCGGAAGCCATTGGCTCCTGCTGCTGGCAGCCACAGCCAATGACGAGGGAGCAGAGCAGAGCTCTGCTGTGTGCGTCTTATGGACACACAGAGCGGGGCTCGGGAGCAAGCACACACGAGTATCTCCATCGTAAGCAGCTTGCTATGGCGTGCACTGAGGAGCCAGACGAGCGAGAGGGGGACCCGAGAAGAGGAGGATCGGGGTTGCTCTGTGCAAGACCATTGCACAGAGCAGGTACATATGCAAGTTTATTTTTTTATACTTTTTTAAAATAACACACAAAAACAAAGACTTTACAATCACCTTAAAGCGCAAGTCCAGTTATATATATATATATATATATATATATATATATATATATATATATATATATATATATATATATATATATATAT
>BLSH010549819.1:360243-372788 GCA_018402905.1 Glandirana rugosa | reverse complement strand
AGGCATGTTGTTGTTTAAAGATTTGTTAGCAAGGCAGCGGGGGTGGGGGAAGACACTAAACCATTAACGCAATGGGGGCTTTCCCTTGAAAAGTGTTAGGGCCCATATCTACAGGCTTTTTCTGAATGATCATAACAGCATCTCAACCTGATGCCATCAACGCAGACCATTAATATAATTCCTTAAGACCCCAATATAGGAGGAGAACAGAAAAGTAGTACATTAAAAGCTTAGTCAAAAGAAAAAGCATTTTCAGAAGAGAAAGCTCTGGACAGACCGCCAATAAGAGATAACATTTCCAGAAGATGTCTTATCTTGTGACTCAGATCATCATCTTAACACTGAAGAAAAGTAACAGTGAAGACACTCTCCAGATGAGCCAACATTTTTCATTGTTCTAAATGAAGATTTTGACAAATAGTTACATTGATTCCATCATTAGTAAAGACATTTTTTGTACATGAAATATGTTCATATAGATAGATCACCACTAGGAATGCAAATACAGTGGCGGAACCACAATTGTGATTTATACTAATAAAACATAAATGCAGATTGATGGGACTTGTCTGCCAAACTAATTCAAAAGCTCTACACAAGGTTAAAAAGGTAGGCAAGCTTAAAAGGAGAAGTTCACATTTTCTAGCATGTGACACCCATATTCAGGGTGTAACATGTAACAAATCCATCCCCCCCCCTAACCAGTCCCTGTTTTGACAGCTAGCAGGGAAACTTCTCCCCCTCTAGCTGTAAGGGCCGGTTCACACTTGAGCGGTTCGACTTGCCAGGCCCGTTCACATCTAGGCAACTTGAGTTGCTGACAAGTCGCCTCAATGCTGTGCAATGGAACCGTTCTAATAGGAGCGAATCGCTTCACTCCGACTTAGAAAAATAGTTCCTGCACTATTTTCGGGGCGATCGCAGCGCGACTTGCATTGACTTCTATGATAGAAGTCTCCCGACAAGCCATGTTGAGATCGCCTCGAGCGGGGCGACTTGCTTCGCCCTGACAAGTCGTCCCGCTCAAGTGTGAACCGACCCTGACAAACTAGTGTTCGGTAAATAGGACAGCCTTTGCGGCTTTTAGGTCTCAATGAACTACTGGGGCATGGTTGATCACTCTTGGTAGTTAACTGAGCTTCCTGTCAAGAGTGCAACTGCCTGCCCATAATGGAGGTACAGGCAGACAGGTACACAGACAGTCTGCAGGACCGTGGCATTACACCCACCATCAGCAGATCTTTGCAACACGCTATCTGCAATGTTATGCATGTCCCCAACAAAAAAATAATAATTTATATATTTTTTTACGTGTAAAAAAATTACATTTTTTTTTTTTTTTTTTTGTAAAGTGAACTTATCCTTTACGGTGCTCGATTAGCTATGCTTGCCCTGCTGCAGAAAGCAAAATGTAAACAGAAGTCAATCACACATTTGTTCTCACAAGCCTTATGGTGGTGAAGTCTGTAATCTTATAACAGTGAGGTAGAGATCAGTACCTCGGTTCCTGGTAGATTCTCGGTCCCTGCTTCTTCCCCTGCTACGACTCCTACTATTATTTGATAACTTGTTTTTGGATGGGCTTTTACTTCTGCCTCGCCGCCAGTCATATCTGTCTCTGTGTCGGTCATATTCCCTCCATTTCCCATCTTCCCGCTTTTTATCTCTTGTCCTTAAAAACAAAAACACACAATATTTATTTAGATTTGGGGTTCTTCTCATCCATTAGCAAAAATCAATACAGCAGGCATAAAATGAAAGTTAAAACAAAACAGATTATTCAGCCCAATAAAAACAGATTTTAAACATCTGTTAAACGTTCCTGGCTTCAGATATACTTTGATTTTGGAGGGCCAATTCACACTTTGTTGTTCTTGTGCATTGCATTAGCAGCTGCTGCGTCAGAAGTTAAACGTTTGGCAATTTTGAATGGACTGTCAATGCCTAAGAAAAGACTAAATAAAAAAAAATAAAGAAAAAAAAAAAAATAGGATTTGACTTACCATAAAATCCTTTTCTCCGAGTTCATTGACGGACGCAGCCTCTTAATTTTGACATGTGGGGTATCCACCTTTTACCAGGAGTAGACTAGGCAGAACATTGTTCAGACAAAAAGCAAGGCTAGCCCCTCCCAGGGGGCAGTCCTCACTCTGCATAACCCCCTCCGCCCTGCTAGCACTTCAGTTCGTAACAAAAAGTACAAAATCAGAACACAGAGGGGTGGGTGCTGCGTCCGTCAATTAATTCAGAGAAAAGGATTTTACGGTAAGTCAAAAAATCCTATTTTCTCTTTCGTTCATTGACGGACGCAGCCTCTTAATCTTGACATGTGGTGACGTCCCAAAGCAGTGTCAACCAAAGAGGGGTGGGAAACACAACAACTGTACCCAACTGAAAACTCTCCGGGAGGTGCCTACACCGCCGCCTGCAAAACTTTGCGGCCAAACGCAGCATCCGCAGATGCTGACACATCAACTTTGTAAAACTTAGCAAAGGTGTGCAAAGAGGTCCAAGTGACAGCCTTGCACACCTGAGACACCGACGCTTGGTGTCGGAAAAGCCCAGGAAGTACTAAATCGCCCTGGTGGAATGAGCCGTGACCGGAAAAGGGGGTTCTTGACCCCGAACCCCATACGCATGGGTCAAAGTCTGACTGATCCAACGAGAGATAGTGGCAGACTAGGCCGCCAGCCCCATGCGCTGTCCATCCCCCACCACAAACAGCGCGTCCGACCTCCGGAAGGAAGCCGTGGCCATCAAATACACCCACAGTGCCCTTACCACATCCAAGGAGTGCAAAACAACTTGCCTAGGATGTGATTGGCGCGGACACAAAGAAGGAAGGACAATGTCCTCATTAATGTGAAAAGAAGAAACCACCTTCAATATAAACGAAGGAGATGGGCGCAGCACCGCTTTGTCCTTATGCAAGACCAAGTAGGGAGACCTACAAGACAAAGCCGCCAACTCAGACACCCACCTGGCAGATGTGATGGCCACCAAGAAGGCCACCTTTTGCGAAAGCAACTGCAAAGAAATGTCTCTGATCCTTTCATATGGCGGCTTCTGCAGTACTGAAAGTACCAGGTTCAGATCCCACGGAGCCAGGGGTGAGCGCACCTGAGGGGCCACATGACGTACCCCCTGTACAAACGTATCAATCAAAGAGTGCGTTGCTAATGGACACTGGAAAAGAATTGCTAGGGCAGAAATCTTCCCCTTGAGGGTACTCAATGCAAGTTTTTGATCCAGGCCTTGCTGAAGAAAGGCCAGTACACAAGCCACTGAAAAGGAACGGGGGTTCCACCCCCCTGCCTCGCACCAAGCAATATAAGCCTTCCAGGTACTGTGATAAATCTTGCGTGACGTGTACTTACGTGCTTTAGGCATGGTGGGGATCACTGACTCAGAGACCCCCCTATCCCTGGGACTCAATAGCCAGGCCGTCAAAGCCAGCGAGTGTAAAGCAGGGTGCTGGATGGGCCACTGCGACATCAGATCTTCGCGTAAACCACCAGGGAACATCCGTTACCATCCGCACCACGTCGGCGTACCAAGGACGCCGAGGCCAATCCGGAGCCACCAGGATAGCCAGAATCCCCTCCACTTTTATCCTGCGCAACAGGCGCGGAAGAAACTTGAGAGGAGGGAAGGCGTAAAAGAGCCGGTACCGAGACCAAGGAGCCACAAGGGCGTCCGCCAACGGATCCCTTGCTCTGCACACAAAGGCCCGTACCTTGCGATTGAACCGGGATGCTATCAGGTCCACGTCTGGCGTGCACCACCTCTGGCAAATCTGACGGAACACTTCTGGATGCAGCGACCACTCTCCCCGATCCAGAGTCTGGCGACTGAGAAAGTCCGCCTGCCAATTTTCTCTGGTCGGAATGTAAAGGGCAGAGTTTGCTGGCATATGCAACTCTGAATGTGGTCCGCTTCCGCAGCTGCTGCCAAGCTCTTTGTTCCACCCTGATCGTTTACATACGCCACCGCCGTGGCGTTGTCCGACTGCACCCGAACCGGTCGACCGTGCAACCTCTCTGACCAATGGGAGAGGCAGAGCCTGATCGCCCGCAGTTCCAGCACATTGATTGGAAGGCGTCACTCAACCGATGACCATCGGCCCTGGGCAGACAACTGCCCCAGAACTCTTCCCCAGCCCGCTAGGCTGGCGTCCGTCGTGACAATCGACCATTCCAGGGGAAGGAACAACTTCCCCAGACTCAATGCCGGTGCCCGTAGCCACCAGGCAAGAGCCCCCCTGGTCTGGTGATCCAACCTGATCACGCAATCCAGAGACAACGGAGACTTGTCCCACTGCAGCAGAATCGCCCACGGCAGGAGCCGGGTGTGACTCTGGGCGTGCGGTACCACCTCGAAGGCCGACACCATGAGCCCCAACACCCGCATGCAAAAACGTAAGGAAGACCACCGCCGTGACAGCAGAGCCCATACCACAGTTTGCAGCATCAGCAACTTGGCCGGAGGCAAGAACACTCTCGCCTGCTGTGTCCAGTATCAGGCCCAGATAATCTAGGCGGCGCGATGGGACCAGCGTCGACTTCTGAAGGTTTATCAACCAGCCGAAGCCTCAGCAGAACCAGCACCGGAGCCAACAGCTTGGTGAAGACTCACGGAGCGGAGGCTAGGCGGAAGGGGAGAGCCACAAATTGGTAGTGGATGTCCCCCACCGCGAAACAAATGGGAACGTGGAGGTACGCGTCCCTGATGCCCAGAGAAGCCAGGAAATACCCCTGGCGCGTCGCGGCCACGACAGAACGGATTGACTCCATCCTGAATTTGCGTGCCCTCACAAAGTGATTGAGCGCCTTTAGGTCCAGAACCGGCCTGACTCCATCCTTCTTTGGAACCACAAAGAGGTTGGAAAAAAACCCGCGGGAACAGTTCCGCAGGAGGGACGGGGAAAATCACCCCCTGCTCAAACAGAACCTGGACAGCCCCAAACAGAGCTTGCTGACACCCCTGAGGGAGTCTCAGATTTGAGGGGAAGAACCTGTCCGGGGGCAGGGTACAGAACTCTATCTTGTACCCGGACGACACCACCTCTCGCACCCAAAGATCCGAGATACGGGCGGTCCACCGGGCCGCGAACCCCAGAAGCCGACCCCCCCCACCCAAGCGTCGGGAGGGGGCAACCCATCATGCGGAGGTGGGCTTCTCCTCCGCCTTCCCGGACTTAGGCTGCCACGAACATTTCTGGTTCCCTGCGGCAGCCTTGCCAGACCGAGGACCCGCGCCCGCTGCACCGGGCACATGAAAAAACGCTTCTGGGTAGAGAAAGAGGGACCCTGTTTTCGGCGTTGCTCCCGCCGCTTGAGTTCTGGAAGAAAGGTACTCGTCCCCCCTGTGAAATCCTTAATGATCTCATCTAGGGAAGCCCCAAACAGCCGTCCGCCCTGAAATGGCAGGTCCGTGAGACCTTTGACGCATGGTCACCCGACCAGCACCGCAGCCACAGCAGCCGTCTAATGATGACCGCAAAAAAACTGCCAGTTTTGACAGCATGGGAGCTACATCTAAGGCCGCGTCGCAGAGGTATCTGAGACCTTGCGCCAGCTGGTCAGCCAGCTGCACCGACTCCGAAGGAACCTCGAGGTCCCCCAAATCCTTGTGCAACACTGTTGCCCACTCCGTGAGCGACTGCGCCACCATTGTTGACGCCAGTACCGGCCACTTGGCCGCCCCCAGGAACATGGACATTGCTTCCGTCCGCCTGTCGACTGGATTTTTAAAATATGGAGAACCCTCCATAGGGATGGTGGTATCCTTGTTCAGGCGGGCCACCGGCGGGTCTACCACGGGGGACACCCACTTTTGCAACAAGCTATCCTCAAAAGGATAGGGCACAGAAAAGCGTTTTGGTAATGTGAACGAATTCTGAGGACGCTGCCATTCCTTATAGACAAAGTGATCAAAATATGGCACATAAGGGAAAACCTTAGGAGCCCGAGCCAGCCTGTGGGACCCAAAAGGTGTAAGCCACCTCCTGCGACGTCCCAGCATGGCTCAAATGCAGCGTCTCGCGGACGGCAGCCACCAGGGAGCCCACCAACGCCTTTTCTCACGCTACAATGGCCCCCTCTCCTCCTCGCCGTCAAAAGGGTCCAATTCCCCATCAGACAGATCCACGGGGGTCCCTGTGACCACATAGCCCCCTTCCGGCTCCGAATCCTCCTCAGAGGATGGGGGAGGGGGTGGACACTTCTTCGCCACCCCCTACCACGGACCTGTTCCACCCGGGCAAGAAATTGTTCCAGAATTGAAGTTAGCTTATCTAGCGGGACTACAAGTCCCAGCACCACTAGAGCCTCAGCGGAGACTTCCGAGGCAGACAACCCCGGTTCAGCCGCCATTGCGCCACCCCCCCCCCGGGACACTTGTGAGGCCTACAGGCCGAAAACCCGCCACAATGCCACCCCTCAGCTGCCCCCGCACAGCGGCCCGGAAACAAACGGGAGGACCCACACCACGCCGCCACCAGCACCCCAGGGAGAAGCCAGCTATACTTGCTGAACGTCTGCACTCCTGCCGTTTCTGCCTCCACTACTGCTGCTGCCGAGATCCCACCACATGTGCCGACCGCGCCGACCAGAAGGAGGAAACTGCGCCAAAGCACATGCTTTTGCCCATCAGGAGACCAACCAAAAATGGCCGCCGAGCGGTCACTAGAGGCCAAAACCGCCACAAAATGTCCACGACTACGGCAAAATGGTGGCGACCTCCGCATGGCCAGGGGACCCAGAACAGCAGGAAACGGAGGCAGGATGCGGCGGAGAGAGAGAGAATGGGGGGGGGGGGAGCGTTCTCACCCCTCCAGACGGACACAGCGGGTAGCCACCCGAGACAAACCTGCCGCCCCTACAAGTGGGGAGGGAGCTGCCGGCCATGCGACACCGGGACGCGAGCCGCAGTGCGTTGGCGGGACGTTTAACCCGCCGGCTGCCCCGCATGGAACGGGGCCCGATGCGGCCGACCCCGCAAGCAGCTAAGGGACGGCTCGCATACATCGGCCGCGCTGGGGAGACTACCTGGACCTAAGTATCTCCAGCCTGTCACCCAGCCGGCTGCTTGATTGCATTCTTCATCAGATAGCTTGAGAAAAAACATTGGGGAACCGCAGATCCCAGCAGGGAGCCAGGTCCTACTCCTTGCACTAGGCAGATAAAACTGAAGTGCTAGCAGGGTGGAGGGGGTTATGCAGAGTGGGGACTGCCCCCTGGGAGGGGCTAGCTTTGCTTTTTGTCTGAACTATGTTCTGCCTAGTCTACTCCTGGTAAAAAGGTGCATACCCCACATGTCAAGATTAAGAGGCTGCATCCGTCAATGAACGAAAGAGAAAATACATTTTCTCCGATCTAACACTCCATAACACATGTAGTTCTGCATTGAAGTGCAATAATTATAAATATGCATTACCACAATGCAGAGCAGCATAAAAGTGTCTTTAGGGCCTAAAGCACCTGACCTTACATTTACTATTCCAGGTACATATTCATCTTAAGCAATGCACAGAACACACTGAACATAAATAGGCAATAATTATACATCATGATGGAAAAACAATTGGACAATAAAATAGGATTTTTAACTTACCAGTAAAATCCGTTTATTGGAGTACAGTACACAACATTCATTAAAGGGATTGTAAAGTCTCGTATTTTGGTTAAAAAATAACAAACAAGTCATACAGAGCAGCCCAGATCCTCCTCCTCTCGGGTCCCTCTTCGGTTCTCCCGACCCCTCCCACCTGTTGAGTGCACCACAGCAAGCAGCTTGCTATGGAGCACCCCATCCGAGCCACAGCAACCTGTGTCCATCCAGACAGAGAGCCGTGGCCCAACACCCCCTTCTCTTCTCATTGGCTGGCTGACTTTGATTGACAGCATGGGAGCCAATGGTGCCGCACTGCTGTTTCAGCCACTGAGCAGGGGAGTCCCAGGCAGCCAAGACATTCCTAAAAAAATCGTAGGATCCAGAGGAACCTCAGGTAAGTATTAAGGGGGCTGAGGGGAGCATGCATATAATGCATAAAGATAAAAAACCTTCTACCTTTACCATCACTTTAAGCCTGGGTTATATGCTTTGAGTTAATTAGATAATGGAAAAAAAGGAAGATTTGTAGCATGAGAAAAAAGATGGAAGGAACCTGTGTGTCCTGTACTGTGCTCCAAGAAACAGATTCTCCTGGTAAGGAGGAAAAAATAAAACATTTTTAATTGTACAGTACAGGACACAGTTTTCATTAAAACCGGGATGTGCAAAACCAGTCCAGCTGAGTGGTGGGCAACACAGCAGGCAAACGCCAACAGGCCTACATAACATCAGGACACAAGAGCACAAAGGTTTAGAGGGCAAAACAAATCCGTCCCTTGTGAGAAAGGCCTTACACCCAAAATTGGTAACAGCGGTTATTTCTGGTTAATCCAACTGTGAGTGAAATAAGAACAGTACACCCCAAAAAGAGACAACAGAGGGAGTCTCCGAACCATATAAAGGCGCAGGACAAAAAACAACAAAGTCCCGGTTAAGGAAACAATACCTTAGGAAGTAGAAAAAAAAAAAAAAAAAAAAAAAAAAAGGGAGGCTCTTGCCTAAAAGTGAAACTTTAGTCAGAAAATTAAGAAATTGTTAGACTATTATTATACAGGATTTATATAGCACCAACAGTTTGTGCAACGCTTTACAATAAAGAAGGGACACAGTACAATTACAATACAGTTCCATATAGAAGGAATGTGAGGGCCCTGCTCGTGGAGCTTCTACTTCATGCTGGTATGACTATGTGAAATATTAAAAAATAAGTGCCTATGTTTAAAATCCAGTAGTACACGGTCTCACCCTGCTCTGCTCATGCTCAGTTGCCCTGTTCTCAGCACTATGCCAATAATCAGAGCCACTAGAGGTCGATCTGCTGGCAGCCTAATGATTTACTGCTGTTCAGGGCTTCTGCAAAATGGCAGCCTCTGACAAGATGGAAGGCAAGTTACAACACACTAATTTTGATAGCATACTTGTTAATGTGGAATGTATGTTCCTTGCTAAAGAACATTACTTTTTATCAAGTTGTTATAGGTCTAGTTCTGCTTTAAAACAACCTTGTACATAAGGAACAAGAAAAAGTTCCTTTCAAGTAATACAACCAACTTGCTGCACAGAAGCAATGGCGGCAAGAAGGCAACCATGGAAGAGTAGACAGCAAAAGTCCCTTTTAAAAGTCAAGAAACAGTCCAGAGGAACTGACAAACATGAGAATGAGATTCCAGAGTCACTGAAAAATAACAAAGAGTAAAATGTAAGTAACATTCTGTATGAAGGCCCCGACAAATAAAGGAGAAAGTGAACTTCCTAGAACCCGCTAAGTCCAACATATACCCGAGATGGTCAAGATCCATCGCTGATCCAGACCAGGAACAGGTAACAGAAAACAGGATTAATCCCCTGCTTAACAACTAGGGAAGGAATCCCTGAAAATTGTAACCAAGAGTGAAGGTACAGTTGCGGGTACAGTCTCACTGAATCCTGTTGGTACAGCAGTCTATGGTGGCTTGGTCAGAGCAGAAGGCAAGAATGCACACCTGTGATGAAGTAACAATAGACCATTGTACAACAGTACATGGAAGACATTACCCTACAAAGAGTACACACAGAACTCTGCATAGCATGAGGGGCTGATGGTTGTGTGTTGCTAGGAAACCACAGGTTTCTATACATTTAGAAATTTTCACAAAAGGCACAGGGTAACCTCAGGTACTAATACCACAATACATAGTGAGACATTATCAAACAGGAGTTACTTGCAGATCAATGCAGAGCAGAAAATGTTATTGACCATTTGCAACAGGAAACAGGGTCACCTCAAGTTGAAGTACCACAGTTAATACAGTGATACCCTCAAAGCAGGAGAGGTCAATGTCCTTTTCTGACAAGGTCACTACAGGCATTTGTTCCACATGTACACAAAGGAACTTTACCAACTCAGGGTCAGGACTGAGTGGAAGACAAAGGCGACCTGACCCAGCTCCTGAGTGCCCTTAGATCTGCCATGTGTGGTGCTACACCGTCCCCAGAGGAATACTAACAGCCATAGTGGACTGAGAAGGGTGACTACGGTCTTTGCCAGGCACTCTTAGCCTTTGTGGATTGTTCCGCTAGTCCTCCATGTGCAAGGAGTAAAGACAGAATGTGCCTTCACAGTAGACTTGAAAGACCTATGCAGCACTATGGTGGCCCTCTAATGATTCCCTTGGAGAAAAGCAGAAATTTTCTACCAAGTAAAACTAGCTCCAAATGTAAATAAAAATAGCACATTCAAACCAGTGCTCCTGCCTTAAAGTACACATGCATCCGCTGTCAAAACCTTGACAAAGCATTGTGAAGAGTGTGAAACACGTGAACCAGTCTTCCCTCTCCCATTTGTATATGTGGTGCTTTTATTGTATTTTAGGTGACACAATACAAATGCTTTTTATCTCTAGATCCACAGGTAGGCCTCCTGGTACTGCAAGTCTGGACAAAAGTTTAAAGCGGTTGTATTGCCTTAAAAAAACAAAAAAAAAAAAAAAAAACACCCGCAAGGCAAAGGCATAATGAGCTAGTATGCATCGCATACTAGCTCATTATGAAATACTCCCCTCAAAACGAAGCTCCAACAGGTCCGCCCAGTCCCCGAAGAGGGAGATCCATTTTCCCTCCGTGGATCCTTCTGGGCATGCGCACGGGATCCTGTCTTTACGGCGGACTTTCCGGCAAGGTCTGGGGCTGTGCGCCAGGCCTTCGCCAAGACACCATTGTGCATGCACCGTGACGTCATCGGCTGCTTGCAGTGGGAATATCTCCTAAACTGTACAGGTTTAGGAAATATTCATTTTTACCTACAGGTAAGCCTCATTATAGGCTTACCTGTAGGTAAAAGTTACATTTTTGATGATACAACCACTTTAAAGCGTCACAGCCTATGCATAGGAACACAGCATATAGGGGCCAGTTAAGGGCCTTTGCCCAGACGCACCTCAACAGATCCTCTTCTTACAGCAGCAGGTGGTTAGGGACAAGCCCCATCCTGGCTCTGCCCTCCTTGATGGGCATACTCCCAAGTGTTTTTTAGGAGAGGGCTCTACCGGCTGACTAACCACAAGCAAAAACCTGTAGAGTACCCTACGGCTAAATCAAGGTGATGCAATACATGCCAAGGTAAGCACTACACAGGATCCAGCACTGAAGCAGCCTTAAAAGGCCAGGCTCACATCTTAATCCATATGGGGTCTGAGTACAGTCTCCCAGGGCTCAACCATGGAATCAACTGATCCGGAAGCTGCAGAAAGATGATGCAGTGAATATGGTGCCGCTAGGAAAATTACAAACGTAACTTTGAAAGCAAAAACCTCTATATAAAACAAGGAGTTAAACCTTTCAGTAGAGAGGACAGGTACATCATTCGAAGGTCACTAGCAAAAAATGAGGCTAGCTGGGATTGGGAGGGGTTATATGAGGGGGATGTACCGGCAGCTTCCTTTTTGCCAGTGCCACTTCACTTGAACTCCGGGTAATGAATACTCTGTCTTTACTGCACTATTAAGAAAAAAATGTTTTAGCTAATAACATGAGGATTCTATACACATTTTGTTTGTTATAGACAAACAATCCAAAGAACATGACAAAACAAACATTCTTACCTCCTCTCAATGGAATCTGAACGATTTCTTGGAGGACTTGGTTGCTTCCTTTTTCTGCTTTCCCGCTCTTCCTCCAAAGATTCCTGACAGTATAAATAATATAAGAATGTTTTTTTTTTTTTTCAAACAGTTCTTTCCCAACAACTTATCAAATTATATAAAAGCCGACACAAAGCTTTTACCATGTGGCAACAACCTCACAAGTATACTACAAATGTGCATTACAGGTACATAATCTGCACCAATACCCACAAAAAAAATAAAACAAGAAAAAAAAACACAGATCTGTTTTTATTAGGTTTATATATATTTGAGATAAAAAAAAAATTATATTATTAATATATATATATATATATATATATATATATATATATATATATATATATATATATATATATATATTTATTACACACACACACATATATTTATTAACAAATACCTATTAGCGATAGATATATAGAATAGTGAGACAGGAAAGAGCTCTGTGAATGTAAACATAGAGCTCCGTCGTATCAGCGGGGATGTACCGCTTTTATTTTCCATGCAAAGCTGAGAAAAAAAAAAAAAGGACACATCCCTTCGTAAAAAACAGCACACTGTAAATGCACCAAGCGCTGTTAGGCACACATTTAACCCCTTGATCGCCCTAAATGTTATACGCTTCCCAGCCACTGTTACTAGTACAGTATCAGTGTATATTATCAGCACTGATCACTGTATTAGTGTCACTGATTCCCACAAAGTGTCATATAGCCCACCATACTATCACTGTCCAGCTTTAAATTGCCAATTATCGACATTACTAATATAAAATAAATAAAAATCCCAGTGTATATGTATGTATTATAACGT
>BLSH010549819.1:320272-337085 GCA_018402905.1 Glandirana rugosa | reverse complement strand
GCTCGAATCACTCGCGCGTGCGCGGCGGCCTCCGCGCGGGTGCGCGAGTGACACAAGCCCCTCCCGGTCCCTCGCCCACGCCGCCGAAGCTAACGGCGGCCGATGGGCGCTACCGGGGGGGCTCGCCTCCTTGCCTCCAGGCACATACATTTGTGCCTGGAGGCGAGACACATGTCGGACTATTTTGACACTTTTTTGGGACCATTGGCATTTATACAGCGATCAGTGCTATAAAAAATGCACTGATTACTGTGTAAATGTCATTGGCAGTGAAGGGGTTGCTCTAAGGGTTAACTATGTTCCCTGGGCGTGTTCTAACTGTAGGGGGACTGCACTATCTGGGGAAGGGAAGTGGTCACAGCCTTCGTATACAGGAAGGCTGTGATCACAGCCCTTCCCCCTTCACACAGAGCGGAGGTCCGTGTTTACATACACGGACCTCCGTTCCTCCGCTCGGGGGGGCCATCGCGGGTAGCCGGCGGCAATCGAAGCCGCCGCACCCGCTCCCTGGCCCTCCCCGAACACAGTGAGCGCGTGGGCGCGCCTCCGGCGGCGCGTGCGCGCTCACTAAGCTCGATCCTGCAGACGCCGTCGTATGACGCCGTTTTGCGGGAACGAACCACTTTGCCGCCGTCAGATGCCGATCGGCGGTCGGCAAGTGGTTAAAGTCCCTTTCTGTGGGGGGAATTTTTTTTGTATAGTAACATATGATGGGATAAGGTTGCAACCATGATATATCCTATTGACTGTATGGTATACCAATAGAATTTTTTTTTGTTTAGAGCGCAAAAAATAAAAACCGCAGAGGTGATCAAATGCCACCAAAAGAAAGCTCTACTTGTGGGGGAAAAGGGGGATATAAACTTTGTTTGGGTATAGCATCGCATGACCGCACAATTGTCAGTTAAGTCGCAAAAATGGCCTAGTCATTAAGGGGGAAATCATTCCAGTCCTTAAGTGATTCAATTCTATGTATGTCTTCAGTGGTCGGCTGCGCTTCCGCATTGCGGTGTCCTGCTTGCTGCATTTTGGGTGGAGATTTGGTCAGTTGCAAAAACAAACCTCACCATTAAAATGCATTGAAAACGTGGCTAAAAACGCATCAAATTTTAGCCCATGTTGAGTTTTTGAGTCACATGTAAACGTGGTAAAATTGCGGGGGGGGGGGTTGAGAGAAAAAAAATATAATAATAATAATCGCAGTAAAATCATGGCAAAGATAACATTAAAATTGCAGCAAAATCTGTGGTAAGATTGTGCGTGTTTTTTCGGCCATTAATCGGCAAAAAGCAATGATAACCCTATTTTCGGACAATAATTTTTCTGCGGCCAAGTGCAACCATAGTATTTTTTAGCAAAAAGTAAGCTTTATAAACAGTTTCACAAACAGCATGAAACAAAGTTTGGAACTGCCACCATTTTATTCTACAGGTTCTCTGCTTTCAGAAAATATATACAAGGTCATTCAATAAACTAGCTGCAATACTTTTCTGGCGGTGGGGCCATATTACAATAGTCCTAGGTCAAATGCATAAAAGCCTTGTAACAATTGCTGTGTTGATTTTAACATGTGCAACAAATTCAGGCAGTTCAAAGAGCAACACTTTCACATTGTGGCAAAATAGCTGTGACAAATTCAAAAAGGAAATACCATCATATTTGTATTAAAGCGGATGTATCGACATTTTAGTGATTGTTACCTACAGGCAGCCTAGAATAAGGCTTACCTGTAGGTAAAATGATCATCTCCTAGCTCATTATACTAGCTCATTATGCCTTTACCTTAGGTTCCATGCACACTGAAGCTGATAAACGCCCCTTTATGTTATCCTAAGTGTCCATGCACACAGACGTTTATTGTTGTTTAGCAGTGGCGTTTATGGGTCGTTATCTGAACACCCTGAATTGGCGTTAAGAAGTCGTTCTTCTGACCACAAAAAAACGCTGGACTCCGATAAACGTCCGTTTATCAGCATCCAGAGCTTTTTGTACTTAATGGAAGCTAATGAAGTAAAAAAAAAAAAAAGGAGCTTGAAAACGCAGATGCCGATAAACGTGCATAAGCACTGCTAAAAGCATGTCTTCTAAGCAACGTCTCCGGCCACATAAGCCGATGCCTAGAGAGCATCCAGTGTGCATGGAGCCTTTCAGGTGTTTTTATTTATTTTCTTCTGTGGAGATACAACCACTTTAAGGGCCAGTTCACACCTAGGCGATCCGACTTCAGGGGCGACTATGCTAGGTGATTTGAAGGAAACTTCAGAGCTACTTTGGGCATTACAACGCGACCTGAACCAACCTCCATGCCAGGCGACTTGGCTTCAAAAATTCTTTTCTTTTTCCTGTAAATTGGTTTCAAAGTCACTTCTTCATAAACGGTGAATCGACTTGGAAGCGGCTTCCATTGACTTCTATGGGCACAAATGGCCTAGAAGTCGCTTTAAAATAGTGCAGGAACCTTATCAGAAGTCGCTCTGAAGTCAGAGTCTTGAGTAGCACATATTAAGATGGCTCCATTCATTTCAATGGGATTTCTGATGTCAGGCGATTTGAGGCGACACAAATTGGATCGCAAATCGCCTAGGTGTGAACCGACCCTAAAGGAAAGAGGTGGTAGATAAAATGTTTACTTTTGGACTAAACAGTGAAAGCCAAATTATCACAGCACTGGAAAAACTGCCTGGTAACGAAGGGCAAGGCAGCATTCAAACAGGCTTTTTGCCATGTGGCTAAACATGAATTCAGCCTAATACAGGTACTAGTTAGAAATCAAGTAGTTAGGGAGTTGGCTGAGGAGTTATTTACCCTAATTAACCCCATGTGTACTGTGCTGGCAGGTTTTCATGATCAGTTGTAAACATTGGTACAAGTTGTATTGTGCAAAACACGCATGCTCCGAAGTCAGGAACGGCCGGATGCTAATTACATGCACCTGAACGTTCTTTCTGTGGTCGTACGATTGCGTAGTGCAGTCAGTATGCAAGTTACATTATCCAACATACGATTTGAGAGTATCGTAAGTACGATCGTCGTCCTGTGTATATGAGGCTTAAATGTGCACACTGCTTGTCCTAACAAAGGGTTAAAGATCTCTGGTTATGCTGTGTGAATAGACACATAAACACATAGTAGGGGGATGGGGGTTCTCAAATTTGATTGTAAAAGTGCTTTTAAGTTGGCAACAAAAAAAATGAAAGCCTAACCACAAGCTGTTACTAAACCCAGGACCCTGCATTCACAATATCTGGTGTCCCACAGTACACAGAACATGCAAATGCAAATATTTAAGTAAATATAAACTGCTAAATACCTTTTTTTCCCCCCCATCAGCAGTATATAGCAGTCTTATGATTTCTATCAGTGTCTGGTTAAAGCTTGTAGGAGTTTTCATTCACCTGTGACTGTCCAGTGAGGCTGAAGGGTCCCTAACCCTCTGACTGGTGCTGATTGGCCCTGTGCATGTTCCCAAGAAAATAAAAAAAAACACTCTAGTAATACACACCAAACTGAGCATGTTCAGAGTACCCCCAAGACTCTGTTCTATCAGGAGATGGATTTGGGACACTGGAAGAAGGGGAGGATCAGAGAAGACACGATCAAACAGCCTTTCTACACAATGCGGAGGATTAACCACTTAGGTTTCACAGCGAGTATAACAAGCATGCTTTACTGCATATACAGACTGATCTTTACTGTTGTGGGTTTAGTAACACTAAGTACTCATTTTTGGCTTGTAGAAAAAACTTATAAACCACCTAACATGATCTCTGATATGACATTCATAAAGCGTGTAGTAGGCACTTATTACAAATCTGTCTTTTCTCCACAGGGAAGATGTTTCAACTTTGACAGGACTGTCCAAACAAAGGCTAATTGGAGTAAATAAGTGTCAGCGGGAATCTGCGCTGGCCACTGTAGTAAATAAGAGACACCATTATGCCAAGTTCAAACCTATGCCGGTTGCAGTTGATGCGATTTCCCAGTGCGTTTTAACATGTGCTGTGGTTTTGGGACATGTCTATGGTCATGCGGGAGAAACCAGCAAAAATGCAGTGGAAACACATTAAAAATGTGGAGCACCGGTATCCACGTTTTCCATTTTGAAGTCTATGGAACCAAAAACGCAACCTGCTATGGGCCAAGAAAGCCCCTGACCCTTTTCAGAAGGCGCGCAGATGTGAATGTGACCCATAGGAAATCATGTTAAATGGACTGTGGTGCATTTCTGCAGCACGTACTGCAAAATGCATAGGTGTGAACCTAATACAGTGCTGGGACAGACAGTGTGCACATCTAGTTTACAACTGATAAAAAAAAAGTCTGCCAGCACAATAAAAACAAGGGTGATTATGGTAAACCTAACTCCCCAGCCCCCTACTTTCTTACCAGACTGTATTAGGCCCCTTTCACACGGACGGCTGTTCTGCCGCTGTTAAAAGCATGTTTTGTTATTTTGAAATTCCAAGACTCCAGGCACAACGATTACTTGCAGTTGTACATTGCGTTTAGCTGCTTTTACGTGCATTTACATGCAGCTGCGTTTAGCTGCAGTGGAACATTCTTGACGTTTCTGATGTGCTTCCTGTTGATTTTCTGTGCTTGCTGCCGCTGCTATCCGCAGGTGACACCGTGCACTGCTTTTACCTGCAGTTACAGTGCCTTGAAAAAGTATTCATACCTCTTGAAATTTTCCACATTTTCTCATGTTACAGCCAAAGACGTAAAAGTATTTTATTGGGATTTTATGTGATAGACCAATACAAAGTGGCACATAATTGTGAAGTGGAAGGAAAATGATAAATGGTTTTCAACATTTTTTACTAATAAATCTGTGAAAAGTGTGGGGGGCATTTGTATTCAGCCCCCTTTACTCTGATACCCATAACTGAAATCTAGTAGAACCAATTGCCTTCAGAAGTCACCTAATTAGTAAATAGAGTCCATCTGTGTGTAATTTAATCTCAGTTAAATACAGCTGTTCCATGAAGCCCTCAGAGGTTTGTTAGAGAACCTAAGTGAATAAACAGAATCATGAAGGCCAAGGAACACACCAGACAGGTCAGGGATAAAGTTGTGGAGAAGTTTAAAGCAGGGTTAGGTTATGAAAAAATATCCCAAGCTTTGAACATCTCATGAAGCACTGTTCAATCCATCACCCAAAAATGGAAAGAGTATGGCACAACTGCAAACCTACCAAGACATGGCCGTCCACCTAAACTGACAGGCGGGCAAGGAGAGCATTCATCAGCAAAGCAGCCAAGAGGCCCATGGTAACTCTGGAGGAGCTGCAGAGATCCACAGCTCAGGTGGGAGAATCTGTCCACAGGACAACTATGAGTCGTGCACTCCAGAAATCTGGCCTTTATGGAAGAGTGGCAAGAAGAAAGCCATTGTTGAAAGAAAGCCATAAGATGTCCCATTTTCAGTTTGAAGGAAGCCATGTGGGGGAAACCGCAAACATGTGGAAGAAGATGCTCTGGTCAGATGAGACCAAAATTAAACTTTTTGGCCTAAATGCAAAATGCTATGTGTGGCAGAAAACTAACACTGCACATTACCCTGAACACACCATCCCCACCGTGAAACATGGTGGTGGCAGCATCATGTTCTGGGGATGGTTTTCTTCAACAGGAACAGGGAACCTGGTCAGAGTTGATGAAAGATGGATGGAGCCAAATACAGGGCAATCTTAGAAGAAAACCTGTTCGAGTCTGCAAAAGACTTGAGACTGGGAGTGGAGGTTCACCTTCCAGCAGGACAACGACCCTAAACATACAGCCAGAGCTACAATGGAATGGTTTAGATCAAAGCTTAGAGTGCCCAGTCAAGTTCAGACTAAAATCCAATTGAAAATCTGTGGCAAGACTTAAAAATTGCTGTACACAGATGCTCTCCATCCAATCTGACAGAGCTTGAGCTATTTTGCAAAGACGAATGGGCAAAAATGTCACTCACTAGAAGTGCAAAGCTGGTAGAGACATCCAAAAAGACTTGCAGCTGTAGTTGCAGAGAAAGGCGGTTCTACAAAGTATTGACTCAGGGGGGGCTGAATACAAATGCACACCACACTTTTCACATATTTATTAGTAAAAAATGTTGAAAACCATTTATCATTTTCCTTCCACTTCACAATTATGTGTCACTTTGTGTTGGTCCATCACATAAAATCCCAATAAAATACATTTACGTCTTTGGTTGTAACATGACAAAATGTGGAAAATTTCAAGGGGTATGAATACTTTATCAAGACACTGTATGTGCAGATAGCTGCACTACATCATTCCTGGACGCAGTCAAATCTAATTTTTCTAATCGCACAAAATTGTCTAACGAAACCGTTGCTAAATGCAGAGCATGAATGGGGCCATAGGAAAGCATTGTCAGAGTATAGCTGCAGTAGATAATTTCATCTATCCGCAGCTAAAGGCTGAATTCTATCCGTCCATGTGAAAGGGGCCTTACCCTTCATTACCAGGCTATTTCTCCAGTGATGTGCTAGTATGACTGACAATCATATAACCAATGTACACAATTAATTCTATATTAATGAATTTCTTGAGGCCCTAAAATGCTGCCTAAATTGTAGTGCATTAACATGCAGTGTGGTGAGCTGCAATGCACATGCATAGGGATGTTACTAAGGCACCTTTCACACAGGGTTTATCCCTTTGCGGAGTCCGCTCTGCTCAGCAGGGATTGATCTGCTGATCCCCGCTGAGCAGGCGGATGACAGATCCATCTCCACTCAATGAGAGGAGATGGATCTGTCAGAGCGCCGCTCTCCTCTATGGAGATCAGATGAAAACGGATTTGCCTGTCCGTTTTCATCCAATCCGCTCTGATCCTACAGACGGATGGAGAATAGGGTTTCCAACCGTCTGGATTTCATGGACAGGATTGGAGAGCGAGCTGACATCCGCCGCTCCACAGGGCTGCATAGAGCGTCCGTTCAGGTCCATCAGAAAAACAGACAGGAGGACCTGAACAGAACACCCTTGTGAAAGGGGCCTAAGAATGAAGAGTACTGCAGCCCACCAACACACAGTTTCACGGGTTCCTGCAGTGCAGTGCAAAAATCTGGACGGAGCCCAAGAAAAGGTGTATATGCAGCGCAGGGGGTCAGGATTATGTAATGCACAGAACAGTTTGCAAATTTCTGTGCCCCTATAAATGGTGGTGGTCAGCAGTGAGTTCATCTGCCCTCCCCTCAGTGACCACAGCTTATAAATCTTCTTTACATTAAAATACTGCCACTATAATCCTTTTGGGATGATCTGTATACCACGGTTAAATGATAAACTGCAGTTTCTCCAGTGCTGAAAGTTCAGGTAGGAGGAGATTTCCACTACAGCCTGTATACATGCCCACATGTGTGATGTCAATATCATGTGACCTGGCTAGCTCTGAGAACAAGTGAATATTCTCTCCAGCATAAACGACACAACTGAGCTTGTGCAGGTCGGCTACCCTGCCTGCGTTAGCTGGTCTTCCCCAGATAGACAGTGGAAGAAGGGGAAGATTTATGCATACAGGATAAAACAGCCTTTTTACACAATGCAGAGGATTAACTCCTTAAGTTCCACAGTGACTATAACAAGCATGCTATGCTGCATATACAGACTGATTTTACTGTTGTAGGTTTAGTAACACTAAGTTTTGAAATTAAAGAGAAGTTGATTAGTTGCCATGCAAAGCTATTCCAGATTTTGTCTGCTCCAGTTTTTATACATCTATCATGACAGCTCAGATCACAATCACAAAAGAGCACACTGACCGTCTGAAGTTTCCTGGAGCAACACTTCTAAACAGCACTCAGGATATACAGTGCCTTGCGAAAGTATTCGGCCCCCTTGAACTTTGCGACCTTTTGCCACATTTCAGGCTTCAAACATAAAGATATAAAACTGTAATTTTTTTGTGAAGACTCAACAACAAGTGGGACACAATCATGAAGTGGAACGAAATTTATTGGATATTTCAAACTTTTTTAACAAATAAAAAACTGAAAAATTGGGCGTGCAAAATTATTCAGCCCCCTTAAGTTAATACTTTGTAGCGCCACCTTTTGCTGCGATTACAGCTGTAAGTCGCTTGGGGTATGTCTCTATCAGTTTTGCACATCGAGAGACTGAAATTTTTGCCCATTCATCCTTGCAAAACAGCTCGAGCTCAGTGAGGTTGGATGGAGAGCGTTTGTGAACAGCAGTTTTCAGTTCTTTCCACAGATTCTCCATTGGATTCAGGTCTGGACTTTGACTTGGCCATTCTAACACCTGGATATGTTTATTTGTGAACCATTCCACTTCATGATTGTGTCCCACTTGTTGATTCTTCACAAAAAATTACAGTTTTATATCTTTATGTTTGAAGCCTGAAATGTGGCAAAAGGTCGCAAAGTTCAAGGGGGCCGAATACTTTCGCAAGGTACTGTACACATCCACATCCCTGTTTTATGATACTACAGCAATTGGGAGATAGTTACTATTACATAGAAGGGGATGCTACAAAAAAAAAAATAAATAAATAAAAAAACAAACAGATGAGATGCATCTACATGTAAAAACCTAAGCAGCAATTCCAGGCCAAGTCCACCTATGCTCAACCACTTGCCTATTGGGCACTTTCATCCCCTTCCTGCCCAGACCAATTTTCAGCTTTCAGCACTCTTAAATTTTGAATGGATATCGCGCGGTCTTGCAGCATTGTACCCAAATTAAATGTTTACCATTTTGTGAAACTGAGCTTTCTTTGCGTGGTATATAATCACCACTGGGTTCTTTCATTTATTGCAAAACAAATGAAAAAAGGCCAAGCATTTTGAAAAAAAAAAAATATTTTCATAGTTTCTGTTATATAGTTTAGCAAACAGGTAATTTTTCTCCTTCACAGATGTGGGCTGATGAGGCTGCACTGCTAGGCACTTCACTGATCATGAGGACACTGATCACCTGTGCAGATGTCCCCTTTCACACTAGCCGGTTACCAGCTCTCTCTTCATGCTGTGTGAAAGGAATGCCAATAACCAGCAAGTGTGTTTACATCGTGGTCAGCTGTTATTGGACACACCTGATCACGTGGTAAAGAGCCACTGTAAAGGACAGAGCAATCAGAGTGTGCTGGCTGTGCGCCGCAGGAGACGCCATCAACTGAGGACATCATATGACGCCCTCCCAGAGCTGGCCAACCGCACTGTAGCTGTCATTTTGCTATATCACGGTCGGTAGGTGGTTAAAAAAAAAAAAAAAAAAAGATCTACATACTTACTTATTTTTCGTCCGTTCCAATCTGGTCATGTGATCACCAGCATCACTGGGCAGCAGCTGCAGGGGAGAGGAGGGAGCGTTTAACAATGGCTGTGAATTCCGGGAGCGATGACATCACCCATAGGCTCCCATGCCCCAGCTGTTGTCAGCACTCCCTCCTCTCCCCTGTAGATGCTGCTCATTGACATAGGGGAGCTGGAACTGCAGGATCATATGACTGGAACGGACTAAAAATAGATAAATACGGATCTGTGTATAAAAAAAAAAAAAAAAAAAAGTTAGGCAGGATAGGTAGCAGAACCCCTTTTTGCTACCTATCCTGAAGGGAACATTTTGTGTTTAGGCTGGATTTCCACTTTAAAGCGGTTGTACACCCTTTAGAGGGAGTTTCACCTTCAGGTAAGCCAGTGGTTCTCAACTCCGGTCCTCGGGCCCCCCCAACAGGCCAGGTTTGCAGGATAACTGAAATACATCACAGGTGATATAATTTGCTGCTCAGTGATTGCAGTATTCTAGTCTGCATCTCCCCAAGGTAATACTTAAAATCTGGCCTGTTGGGGGGGCCCGAGGACCGGAGTTGAGAACCACTGAGGTAAGCCTATACGGTTTAGAACAGGGCTTGACAAATTTGCCTTGAATCTAGGAGCCAGTTAAAAAAGTTAGGAGCTAGTTTTTTATAGCGTAGTGTGGGGTTGTCAGCGCCAGGGGTAAGACAAGTAATTTGCGCCCCTAACCCTAACTTACTCACAGCAGAGCAGTCAGTCAATAACTCCACCATTACATCAGGGTTATAGGCTGGCCAGAAAGAGTGACACTAAAAAATCTGTTATAGGGGAAACTCCTTATTATGCCGAATGCATTGTGAAAATATTGCAGCAACCGCCATTTTATTCTCTAGGGTCTCTGCTAAAAAATAATATATAATGTTTGGGGGTTCCAAGTCATTTTCTAGCAGAAAACACTGGATATTTAATTGTAAGCCACTAATGTGAGAGAGGGCTTAGTCTTTAAATGGTTAAACTTTCCTGATAGCCCGGAGATCGTTGCTTTGAAAGAAGAAGATACATTGTTTGTTACTTTTCTTCATTCTAAGTAGAAACAAATATCCCGGGCAGCCGGCCAAGTTTAAAGCCCCATACACACCATCAGATTTTCTGTAGTGCCCATTCACATAGGGGCGACTTGCGATCCGACTTGAGTTGCCTCAAGTCGCTTGACATCTGAAATCCCATTGAAATGAATGGGAGCCGTCTTAGTAAACCCGACTGAAGTCACTCCAACTTCAAGGCGACTTCAGAAAAGGTTCCTGTACTACTTCTAGGCGACTTCTATCCGAATTGTGCCCATAGGATTCAATAGAAGTCGCCTCCAAGTCGGATCCCCCATCTACATGGAAGCGACTTTACAGTTGAAAGAATAGAATTTATTTTTAGGCAGCCCCCTCCCTCCCTTCTCTGATTGGTTAAGGCAAAGATGCCTGGCAAAAGTCGTGTTGTAAAGTCGCCTGAGGTCACGCTGAAGTCGCCTAGCAAAGTCGCGCCGAAGTCGGGTCGCCCCTATGTGAATGCAGGAGTAGACTTTTGTCTTCAGATTTACCAAAACCATGTAATGCAAGGGCCTGCCTGATTGCATGCTAATTGAAACTCTTCAGGTTTGACCTCATATTACATGGTTTTGGTAAATCTGAAGACAAAAGTCTACAGAAAATCTGATGGTGTGTATGGGGCTTAACAGCTGTTAGATTAACACGGGGAGAGAAGGAACGGCAGTCACTCGCCAGGACGCGATTTCTGGTCGCCATGGCGACCTGGCACCCGGGGTTTGTCGAGGCCTGATTTAGAAGATATTCCCCCTCCAAGCAGCTGCGATATAACAGCGCATTCGCCGTGTATGTCCCGTCACATGCGCTGTGATGTCCCGGCGCATAGCACCGGACCTTGCCGGAAAGACGGGCTCCCGCGCAGTGAAGTCTCACGGCTCCGGCCAGTCACTGCACCGGAGCAGCGTACCCGCAAGCAAAACCTGATTGAAGATGTCTGCTCCCTCAGAGGGGACCGAGCAGCCCGGTCAGAACTTCGTTCCAAGGTGGGTATTTCATAATGAACTAGTATGTGGTGCATACTAGCTCATTATGCTATGGTCTTGCAGGTTTTTGGGTTTTTTTTCCTGGGTATACAACCGCTTTAAGGGCCCTTTCACACTAGTGCAACCTGAAAGTAGTGTGACTTTGCCATGACTTGAAGCAATACCTGTGCAATCTTGAGGTCTATGGACCTCAAGTCGCATCAAAGTTGGACCAAAGTAGTGCAGGGACTACTTTGAAGTTAAGTTGCACAGATATGAACGGTACTCATCGGAAATCATGGGGTATGACTTGTCATGCAACTTTGCAGTCCCAAGTCGCACAATTGTGAAAGGGGGCTAAAGGGAGAAGTCTGCAGTACAGAAAAATAAACATCTCTACTCACCTCTATTCTACAGCTGTACCATGTTGGCTCTAAGCCCTTAGAAGAGAGCAATCACATAACCAATGATTGCTTAGTTCTCAGTCTGCTCTCAGCTCACTGGAGCATGGGACTGGAGTGGGGATGGGCTTCAGCCACTTGCTGAGTGCCAGAGCAAGCTTTCAAATCAGGCAGTTGGGTGGATCCTGACAATATAGTTGGGATCCTTCCAGAGCCTGAAGGAGCTCTGTGACATCAGCAAGCTATAGCCTGCTCTCAGCTAACACTGGGTCACAGGAGAGCAAAATAAGTGCACTCCTGTCACCCACAAGAGAAAGTATGGCCAAAACTTGGCAAATCTAAAGTAGGTATAGTCCCAATATGGCTGCAAAATTGGCAATACATTTTGAGGGCCAGTTCACATTAGAATGTGTACCATGCAATACAGCTGAAAGGAGTTTACAAAAGTACTGCATGCACTACTTTTAATGTGGTGTGATTACAGCCCATTCCTTTTGAATGGGTTGAATTAACATCACACAGAACTGCATCTGAATTGCACAGGAATGTACAGCATGTTCCTGTGCGATTCCTGCTGTGAGCTGGTCCTAAAAAGGGAAGTATAGCCAAAGCACTTACGTGTGCTCTCCTGTGAGCGAGGATCAAACCACAGTGGGCTAAAGTCTGCTGTAAGTTGATATCACAAACCTGCTCCAGGCTCTGGATCCAATAAAGTTGGGATCCACCCAGATGCCTGATCGGCAGCTGATTCCGGTTC
Source organism: Glandirana rugosa (assembly GCA_018402905.1). Taxonomy (NCBI): domain Eukaryota; kingdom Metazoa; phylum Chordata; class Amphibia; order Anura; family Ranidae; genus Glandirana; species Glandirana rugosa. The sequence goes on along the minus strand of BLSH010549819.1, from coordinate 324,600 downwards.
TTTGTACGCCGATGAAAGCCTGAGCCAGCTGCTCCCACCCTCTCTACAGTGAAAGATGGAGAGGCAGACAAGAGCAGTGACTGACGGTCATCGCTCTCTGCTCAGAGCTGGCCGAGAACTGAGACGTCAGTGCTAGGGATGAACTGATACCAGTTTTTTAAGACCAAGTACCAATGCTTTGTCTCAAGTACTTGTTGCTGATACCTATTTTTAGTGTTATGACAGTTCCTCTCCATAAGACCGGATTCACAGGTGTGCAGTCCAGTTAGAGCAGTGGTCCTCAACGCCTGTCCTCAGGACCCACCAACAGGCCAGATTTTAAGTATTACCTTGGGGAGATGCAGACTAGAATACTGCAATCACTGAGCAGCAAATGAGATCACCTGTGATGTATATCAGTTATCCTGCAAACCTGGCCTGTTAGTGGGTCCCGAGGACAGGAGTTGAGAACCACTGAGTTAGATAGACAGTGGGTTTTTAGCCCCCTCCGGTGCATCTTTGTTCAGCAGGTCACTCATCAGCACTCCAAGGATTCCTCAAAAGGGTCCAAAGCTTTATTTTCGTGGTCACATAATAAATACACATATGGCAATGTTTGGTGTGCTGATGACATTTCTTTACTCTGATTGTCTATGGTTTCCAGCCTGCGGTCATGACAGCACCCAGCATTACAGAACAGCCATTTTCAGGAACACCTGCGTGGGGAATATTGCGCTTGGACTGAGCGGTTCAGGTGAAAATCGCACCTGAACCCTGCTCAAAATTGTATAAAAATGCAGTGCGGATGGCCTGTTCAAAACGCATTCAATTCTCATATCTGAACCGGGTTTAAAAGTGGTGCTTACAGTCCACAGACTTTAGTATGGGTTCACCCCTAATACGGATAAGGCTCCCAGCAGGGGTCACGGTGCGTCCTGGTTCATGGTTTCAGGTCCAATTTTAGCCCGAATTTTGGGCTGAATTCAGACCTGGAACGGACCAAAAGACGCACAGGGCCCCTGTGCAAATCGCACCAGAGCCGCAGTGGAGATGTGTGAACCAGCTCCATAGAGTCAATCACAATCTCCTGCTATTGCAAATCAGATGCGGCGAATCCACATCCAATTCGCAATAGTGTGTACCCAGCCTAAAGGTATCGTTTTATTATCAGAGCATTAGCATGGGTACAAGTAGTCGTGCAGATGCTTAGTATGGGCACTGATACCACGATGGGTGCCACACTAATCAGTGGTCATGGGATCTTAGCGGGGGACAGCTGTGGTATAGAGGGGAGTATAAAGGTGGAACGTCTTTAAGAAGCCCAAACTTTGCCTTTAATGTATAAATGAGAACACTAGTCCTGGGCAGAGCTGAGAAGCCCACTCAGGTATGAGAAGAGGGGCCCTTCCTTCCAGCAATGGAGGTCAGTATAGAAGGGAGCACCTGTCACCTGTGTGCACCCCTCCTCCCCCCGGACTTGTTGCCCTCACACTACTCACATGGGCTCCAGTAACTTGGCCAGCCACGTCCTGAAGGCCTCCACATTCTCTATCAGCATGACTGCGGGTGAAGCAGGCCTGGGGGGCGTGTGGGAACCGCTATCGTGCCAGCAACGCGATACCAGCGCTCATCCTCCTGTGCCTGGCCTCTCTGTCCTTCTCCAGCACTCTACTCCCTCTAGTCCGGGAGAATAGCCTTGCTTCCAGGCTCAACCCTCACCGCCAATACCCGGCACGTCCCGAAGTCTAATCCTCGGCTCTGCTCTGCCCGGGCCCACTACAACTTAGACAGGCAGTAGGGCCTACGATGGGACCGGAAGACGGACAGTTTAGAGCAGCCAATCACGGGTCACAATGTGATGTGTAGCGACCAATAGGGGCATACTGGGGCGGGACTAGTCAGGAGGGTCAGTAGTGGGAGGAGTGGTGCTGTAGAGGAGTGTGGTGGAACCGCATGGTGTGTGTAGTGTGTAGGGGCAGTGCTCGGTGTGTGTAGTGTGATATATGCCGTCAGCACCCCCGTGAGTGTATTGTGGCGTGTAGGGACAGTGCCCCAGTATGTGTAGTGTCAGTGCTCTGGTGTGTGTATATTGTGGTGTGTAGTGTCAGTGCTCTGGTGTGTGTATATTGTGGTGTGTAGTGTCAGTGCTCTGGTGTGTGTATTGTGGTATGTAGTGTCAGTGCTCTGGTGTGTGTGTAGTGTCAGTGCTATGGTGTGTGTGTGTATTGTGGTGTGTAGTGTCAGTGCTCTGGTGTGTGTATTGTGGTGTGTGTCAGTGCTTTGGTGTGTGTGTAATGTGGTGTGTAGTGTCAGTGCTCGTGTGTGTGTGTGTGTATTGTGGTGTGTAGTGTCAGTGCTCTGGTGTCTGTGTGTATTGTGGTGTGTAGTGTCAATGCTCTGGTGTGTGTGTGTGTATTGTGGTGTGTAGTGTCAATGCTGTGGTGTGTGTGTATTGTGTTGTGTAATGTCAGTGCTACTGTGTGTGTATATCGTGGTATGTAGTGTCAGTGCTATGGTTTGTATTGTGTTGTGTTGTGTAGTGTCAGTGATCTGGTGTGTGTATATTATGGTATGTAGTGTCAGTGCTCTGGCATGTGTAGTGTCAGTGCTCTGGTATGTGTGTATATTGTGGTATGCAGTGCCAGTGCTCTGGTGTGTGTGTGTGTGTGTGTGTGTATTGTGGTATGCAGTGTCAGTGCTCTGGTGTGTGTGTGTATTGTGGTGTGTAGTGTCAGGGCTCTGGTGCGTTTATTTTGGTGTGTAGTGTCAGTGCCCTGGTGTGTGTGTATTGTGGTATGTAGTGTCAGTGCTATGGTGTGTATTGTGTAGTGTCAGTGCTCTGGTGTGTGTGTATTGTGGTGTGTAGTGTCAGTGCTCTGGTGTGTATGTGTGTATATTATGGTATGTAGTGTCAGGGCTATGGTGTGTGTGTAGTGTCAGTGCTCTGGTGTGTGTATTGTGTGTAGTTTCAGTGCTCTGGTGTGTGTATTATGGTGTGTAATGTCAGTGCTATGGCGTGTGTGTGTGTGTGTATATTGTGGTATGTAGTGCCAGTGCTATGGTGTGTGTGGGTGTGTGTATTGTGGTATGTAGTGTCAGTGCTCTGGTGTGTGTGTATTGTGGTGTGTAGTGTCAGTGCCCTGGTGTGTGTATTGTGTTGTGTATATCATGGTATGTAGTGTCAGTGCTATGGTTTGTATTGTGTTGTGTAGTGTCAGTGATCTGGTGTGTGTATATTATGGTATGTAGTGTCAGTGCTCTGGCATGTGTAGTGTCAGTGCTCTGGTATGTGTGTAGTGTCAGTGCTCTGGTGTGTGTGTGTGTATTGTGGTATGTAGTGTCAGTGCTCTGGTGGGTGTATTGTGTTGTGTAGTGTCAGTGCTCTGGTGTGTGTGTGTATATTGTGGTATGCAGTGCCAGTGCTCTGGTGTGTGTGTGTGTATTGTGGTATGCAGTGTCAGTGCTCTGGTGTGTGTGTGTGTGTGTGTGTTGTGCTGTGTAGTGTCAGTGCTCTGGTGCATTTATTGTGGTGTGTAGTGTCAGTGCCCTGGTGTGTGTGTATTGTGGTATGTAGTGTCAGTGCTATGGTGTGTATTGTGTAGTGTCAGTGCTCTGGTGTGTGTGTATTGTGGTGTGTAGTGTCAGTGCTCTGGTGTGTATGTGTGTATATTATGGTATGTAGTGTCAGGGCTATGGTGTGTGTGTAGTAACAGTGCTCTGGTGTGTGTGTGTGTGTATATTGTGGTATGTAGTGTCAGTGCTCTGGTGTGTGTATTGTGTGTAGTTTCAGTGCTCTGGTGTGTGTATTATGGTGTGTAATGTCAGTGCTATGGCGTGTGTGTGTGTGTGTGTGTGTATATTGTGGTATGTAGTGTCAGTGCTATGGTGTGTGTGGGTGTGTATATTGTGGTATGTAGTGTCAGTGCTCTGGTGTGTGTGTGTGTGTATTGTGTTGTGTAATGTCAGTGCTACTGTGTGTGTATATCGTGGTATGTAGTGTCAGTGTTATGGTTTGTATTGTGTTGTGTAGTGTCAGTGATCTGGTGTGTGTATATTATGGTATGTAGTGTCAGTGCTCTGGCGTGTGTAGTGTCAGTGCTCTGGTATGTGTGTAGTGTCCGTGCTCTGGTGTGTGTGTATTGTGGTATGTAGTGTCAGTGCTCTGGTGGGTGTGTTGTGTAGTGTCAGTGCTCTGGTGTGTGTGTATATTGTGGTATGCAGTGCCAGTGCTCTGGTGTGTGTGTATATTGTGGTATGCAGTGTCAGTGCTCTGGTGTGTGTATTGTGGTGTGTAGTGTCAGTGCTTTGCGTGGTCTCGTGACTGTGATGTGTGGTGTTATGTGTGTGGT
>BLSH010549819.1:307951-320262 GCA_018402905.1 Glandirana rugosa | reverse complement strand
CTCTCAGTGCTCTGGTGTGTGTGTGTGTGTATTGTGTTGTGTAATGTCAGTGCTACTGTGTGTGTATATCGTGGTATGTAGTGTCAGTGTTATGGTTTGTATTGTGTTGTGTAGTGTCAGTGATCTGGTGTGTGTATATTATGGTATGTAGTGTCAGTGCTCTGGCGTGTGTAGTGTCAGTGCTCTGGTATGTGTGTAGTGTCCGTGCTCTGGTGTGTGTGTATTGTGGTATGTAGTGTCAGTGCTCTGGTGGGTGTGTTGTGTAGTGTCAGTGCTCTGGTGTGTGTGTATATTGTGGTATGCAGTGCCAGTGCTCTGGTGTGTGTGTATATTGTGGTATGCAGTGTCAGTGCTCTGGTGTGTGTATTGTGGTGTGTAGTGTCAGTGCTCTGGTGCGTTTATTTTGGTGTGTAGTGTCAGTGCCCTGGTGTGTGTGTATTGTGGTATGTAGTGTCAGTGCTGTGTTGTGTAGTGTCAGTGCTCTGGTGTGTGTGTATTGTGGTGTGTAGTGTCAGTGCTCTGGTGTGTGTGTGTATATTGTGGTATGCAGTGCCACTGCTCTGGTGTGTGTGTGTGTATTGTGGTATGCAGTGTCAGTGCTCTGGTGTGTGTGTGTGTGTGTGTGTGTTGTGCTGTGTAGTGTCAGTGCTCTGGTGTGTGTGTATTGTGGTGTGTAGTGTCAGTGCTCTGGTGTGTATGTGTGTATATTGTGGTATGTAGTGTCAGTGCTCTGGTGTGTGTATTGTGTGTAGTTTCAGTGCTCTGGTGCGTAATGTCAGTGCTATGGCGTGTGTGTGTGTATATTGTGGTATGTAGTGTCAGTGCTATAGTGTGTGTGGGTGTGTATATTGTGGTATGTAGTGTCAGTGCTATGGTGTGTGTGTATATTGTGGTATTTAGTCTCAGTGCTATGGTGTGTATTGTGTTGTGTAGTGTCAGTGCTCTGGTGTGTGCGTGTCTATATTATGGTATGTAGTGTCAGTGCTCTGGTGTGTGTGTGTATTGTGTTGTGTAATGTCAGTGCTATGGTGTGTGTGTATATTGTGGTATGTAGCGTCAGTGCTATGGTGTGTGTGTGTGTATATATTGTGCTATGGTGTGTGTGTATATTGTGGTATGTAGTGTCAGTGCTATGGTGTGTATTGTGTTGTGTAGTGTCAGCGCTATGGTGTGTGTAGTAACAGTGCTCTGGTGTGTGTGTGTGTGTATATTGTGGTTTGTAGTGCCGTTGCTCTGGTGTCTGTGTGTATTGTGTGTAGTGTCAGTGCTCTGGTGTGTGTGTGTATTGTGGTATGTAGTGGGTTGGAGGAATACTGCGCTACCTAGTTATGTGTGTGGGAGCAGCTAGCACGACAACAGACATTGTTGGAGATAACTGGGGAACAAAGAGTGCAGCGCTAGGTGGAGAATAGTCTTAGGGTAAGTCCATATATAGGTATAAGGTTAGATATAAACCAATAGCAAGTACGTGCTTTCAATAACCATACGGTAAAGTCCTTTTAAAGTTCATATACAAATATAGAGGATATCTGTAGTGGATGCAGAAGAATATAAAACTGATGCAATGCGTTGTCCCAGATTGAACTTGGATATATAGTGACAGGTGACTTGATAATCAGGTGCTCGATATGGTGACAATCCAAAATGATGAGTGATTGTATTTACCAGAGGCTGGTAAAGTACCAGCAAAAAAAGATGATCATCCAGGGGGAATGAAGAAAGGTCACAGTGCTCAAGTGAGTGCTCAGAAAATCGTGACAATCCCCACTGTATGTGGGTGTGCTTACCAGAAAATAGTAGTATGAAAGCAGAAGTGCAATGGTTTTCTATGGGTGAGTCCCTTCTCGGTCTGTGCTGGTACTGGGGTTCCTTCAGAGGGTTCCTGTGCCTCTTCAATGGACAAGTGGTATCACTCTCAGATGATTTTAGTTAGAACAAGAACAAGGAAAAAAACTCCATAGCGTAATTCCATTTACCACAAAAAATTATTAAATGTGGATTAAAAACACTTACATTGATTAAAATAAAGATGAGCTCATCAATAAAAAGCCAGGCAGCAGTGAGTCGGGGGACAGGACCCAATGTGTTTCGTTTGCTAAAACGTCAATAGCAATCAAACACATTTGCTTCTCTATGCGACTTGAGCATGATGCTGTACATGCGACCTGTTGGCAGTAGCTCCCCCCCAGGCTAAAGCCAAATTTATGGGTGTTCCAATGAGGAAGTTACAGCACTGGTCCCTACCCACTGTAAGGAACCATCCGGGGCCATTGGCAGACCTATGTGTGGGCGCACGTAGCATGTGCTTGTGCGCCAGCAATGGTGCCAAAAACAGCCATTTAAGCTGACAGCACCCTGCACTCGGTGCTGACCGTTCTACAGCGTTGCTGTGTCCTGTGACCCAGCATTTTCTCTGAAGTGACTTCCTGTATCTGTGACCCCGGCTTCCATTTGACTTTGTTTGCTGTCTGCCTGCCCTGACCTCCGGCCTGTTTATGACTACTCTTTGCCTGCTCCACTGTACCTCTGCCATCCGCACGTCGCCGACCCTGCCTGCACCTGACCATCCGCCTGCCTGATCCCTCTGTACCGCACTACCAACACGTTACCGACTCAGCCTGCATCACCATTCCCCTACCTGCACGAGTTCCGGTGGACCCTCAACTACCATCAGTGACCCAGTCCAGCCCTCTTGCTCCCCTGTGCTCCAGAACTCCCTGTCTCCACTACCAGGGGTTCTCGAACCAGGGCCATAAGAGAGGTTGTCCCCTGCTCAAGTCAGACTCGACCACCAGGTACGTGAAAGTAACGAACAGCCATTTCCGAGTCTATGCATGGGACCTCTCCCATGGATGACCTGTGTGTGCACCTGGCCAGCCTCACTCAAGCCGTAAAGGACCTACAAGAAGGATACACCCATCTGGAAGGGAGAGTCCAGGAGCTGTCCATATCAACTCCAGCCAGTGCCGGTCAGTCTTCCCTGCGCACCATCGTGACTCTGCCCACGGAGCCCGATGTGCCCATGCCAGAGCAGTTTGCGGGGGATTGCCGGAAGTTCAGAGCCTTCCATAATTCATGTGAATTATATTTTGCCCTCCAGCCACGGACTAAAGTGGGGCTTGTGATCTCATTGCTCTTGGAGAAGCCACAAGCATGGGCCCATCGCCTCCTGGAACAGAAAGCCCCAGATACTACCAGTGTGGCCCGGCTTTTTCAAGCAATGGCTCAGCTCTACGAGGACCCCCACCTAGCGGCCACTGCGGAAGCAGCTCTTCACGTCCTACAACAAGGCCGCCGCACAGCGGAAAAATATGTCTCCGAATTCCAGTGCTGGAGCGCTGACATAGCCTGGAATGATGCGGCCCTTTGTTACCAATTCCGTCGGGGCCTCTCAGAGCCGCTCAAAGATGAGCTGGCTTGCATTGGGGTGCCTCATACCCTCGACACCCTGATTCATCTGTCCATACAGATCGATCGTCGTCTGTGGGAACGCAGGGCTGAGAGGTCCACAGGGCCCTCACGTGTTACCTGGACAATACCCAGCTATCCTGTCTCTAGTCCAGCTGCCTCTTCCTCCTCCATTCCACTAGACCATTCCGAACCAATACAAAGCGGGCTCCTCCGCTCACCACTAGCCCCAGAAGAACATCGGACACGTCTGGCACTCAGCCTCTACTGTGGAGGGCCTGGGCACCTGGTAAGAAATTGTCCTGTAAAGGCCGGTAGGTGTACCACCCCTACCCGGGAGAAGCTGGTGTACATGCCAAGTGACAAGACTCCCCTTATCCTCCCTCTATCTCTACAGCTGTCCAGCGGGGATACCCCAGTGCAGGCAATCCTTGATTCAGGAGCCTGCAGCTGCTTTATCGATGCTGCCAACCACCATATCCCACTTCGACCTAAGGACCATCCCATGGTCGTCCAGCTGGCCGATGGAACCACCATTAAGTCCGGCACCGTCACCCAGGAAACCATCCCTGTACCTGCCAAGACGGTGGGGGGGTCACTTGGAATTCTTGCTGCTGGACACCATTGCATCCCCTCTATTCCCAGTCATTTTGGGCCTCCCCTGGCTCCGGATGCATAACCCCACATTGACTGGGCAACAGGGGAAGTACAGTTCAGCTCTCCCTACTGCCACCAACATTACCTGCCACAACCCTTGGAAGTCCCACCATCCGTGCTCTGTATGTAACAGAAGAGAGGAGGCGCTTCTAAGTGCAATATGCCAGTACACTTTATTAGAAAAAAGGTTAAAAATACTCACAAGATAACTGTGTAAAGTACACATCCAGCATCCAATACAAGGGGGAACCAAACGCTCATCCCATCTGACCGGGTGGTCCTTCGGGAACGATGGTCATCCAAAACGATCGTTCGTCCAGCATGCTGTATGATGGAAGAAGCCAGCTCGCGGTGTGTAGGTCAGAAGGAGGCTGGGAGCGCAAACACTCGGCACAGGCAGGGTGGCTTCACAGTGGTGCAATGCGTTTCCTTGGCTGGCAGGCTCCAATGACGTGGGAGGCTGTGCCACTTCGTCAGGCAGTCGGGGGTGGATGTGGAGTAATTACTCCCTCAGGCCCTGCATAGACTACCGGGATCTTAACAGGATCACTATCAAAAACCGGTATCCCTTGCCTTTGGTTCCAGAACTCTTCCAGAGGCTAGGAACTGCAGCTGTGTTCACGAAGTTGGATCTTCGAGGGGCATATAATCTCATCCGCATATGGGAAGGAGATGAGTGGAAGACGGCTTTCAGAACTCGGTTTGGTCACTTTGAGTACCTTGTTATGCCGTTTGGACTTTGTAATGCTCCCGCTACGTTCCAACATCTGGTGAACGATATCTTCAGAGACTATCTAGACCAATTTGTGGTGATTTATCTGGATGATATCCTAATATTTTCCCCTTCCTTGGAAGAACATCGCAGGCACGTGAGATGTGTGTTCGCCTGCCTTCGGCAACATGGCCTATATGCCAAGGCGGAAAAATTCACTTTTGAGCGCACTAGCATCTCCTTCCTTGGCTTTGACATCTCGGTCACAGGAATAACTATGGACCCGCAGAAGGTCTCAGCCATTTTGGACTGGCCAGCGCCAACCGATAAAAAGGGCGTCCAACGGTTTGTGGGATTTGCAAACTTCTACAGGAAGTTCATGAAGGGGTTCTTGGCGGTCATTGCGCCTATAACCCAGCTCACTAAGCAGGACTCTCGCTTCCGTTGGACTCCTGAAGCCCAAGAGCCCTTCACAAGGCTTAAAGGACTGTTTACCTCTGCTCCCATCCTTAACCACTTCCTTACTGGGCACCTAAACCCCCCTCCTGCCCGGACCAATTTTCAGATTTCAGCGCTGTCACTATTTGAATGACAATTGCGCGGTCATGCGACGTTGTACCCAAACAAAATTGGCTTTTTTTTTTATCCCCCACAAATAGAGCTTTCTTTTGGTGGTATTTGATCACCTCTGCGATTTTTTTTGTATTTTTTTTTTTTTTTTTGCGCTATAAACAAATAAAGAGCGATGATTTTGAAAAAAGAACAATATTTTTTACTTTTTGCTATAATAAATATCCAAAAATTAAAAAATAAATGTATTCATCAGTTTAGGTCGATAAATATTCTTCTACATATTTTTGGTAAAAAAAATCGCAATCGGCGTATATTGACTGGGTTGCGCAAAAGTTATAGCGTCTACAAACTATGGACATTGGTTTATGGCGTTTTTATTTTTTTTACTGGTAATGGCGGTGATCTGCGATTTTTATAAGGACTGCGATATTGCAGCAGACATGTCAGACGTTTCTGACACTTTTTTGGGACCAATGACATTTATACAGCGATCAGAAATTTAAATGTCCGCTGATTACTGTATACATGTCATTGGCAGTGAAGGGGTTAACCTGCAGGGGGCAGTGAAGGGGTTAACAGTGTTCCATGGGTGTGTTCTAACTGGGGAGGGGGGGGGGGGTTGGCAGGGGCATGACAGATCTAACTGATCCCAGTGACAGGGATCAGTAGATCTGGCATGCCCCCCCCCTCACAGAATGGGAAACCAAATCAAATCAAATCAGCTCTGGAGGAATGGCGGTGCCTCCTGGAAGGAGCAACTCATCCTGTTCTGGTCTTCACAGACCACAAGAATCTTGAGTATCTGTGGATGGCTAAAATACTCAAACCTCGACAGGGAAGGTGAGCACTATTCTTTTTACGCTTCCAGCTGGACATAACATACAGGCCCGGGTCCAAGAATGTGAAGCCGGATGCCCTGTCCAGAATGTTCCATGACCCGGAGGACTCTTCTCCTCCAGACACCATCTTACCTGCCAGTAGCTTCCTGCTGACCCAAGAGGACTTTCTCACCTGGATCAGGCGATCCTTAGTTGGTCTCACCATACCACCGGATTCTGGGCTCATCATAAAGGACGGGCTGTGGTGGTCAGGCAACCGACTCTTCATCCCCCAGGAGCTGCGCCTAGCAGCTCTCGAACTCTGCCATGACCTCAAACTTGCCGAGAACTTTGGGGGTTGCAAGACAGCAGAGCTGTTAGCCCGTTCGTTTTGGTGGCCTCGTCTGAACGAGGACTGCAAGGACTATGTGAGTGCTTGCCCCATCTGTGCCAAGAGCAAGACTGAGAGGTCCAAAGCCTGGGGCCTGCTTAATTCACTACCCATTCTGGAACGAAAATGGTCCCAGATCTCAATGGTCTATATAGTCGAGTTATCTCCATCTGCAGGCTTCAGTACCATCCTTGTGGTGGTAGATCGCCTCACAAAAATGGCCCACTTCATACCCATGAAGGGCACTCCCACAGCAGCGGAAACAGCCGAGACATTCATCAAAGAGGTGGTCCGCCTTCACAGTATCCCTAGTAACATAGTCTCGGACCGAGGGGTGCAGTTCACATCCCGCTTCTGGAGATCCCTGTGTTCTTCCCTGGGAATTTGATCTGGCATATCACCACAGTCAAATGGCCAAACGGAGAGAACTAATCAAACCCTTGAGCAGTACCTCCATTGCTACTCTTTCTACTCTTGGGACGATTGCTTCTCCCTGTTGCCGGTAGCTAAGTTTGCATATAATAACTCAATTTATTCCACCACAAAGCAAACTCCATTCTGGGCGAACTTCGGCTACCATCCTACCTGGCCTGTTGGCAGAGAGCACCGTACCTGCCATACTGGAAGTCACCCAGTTCCTAGAGAAAAACAATAAATTGTTACAGGAAACTCTTTCTCAGACCCAGGCACTCAGCAAGAGAAATTTAGATAAGGGAAGACGAGGAGAGTTAGAATTGCAACCTGGCCAACGGGTCTGGTTGTCAACAAAAAACCTGAGGCTATCCTGTCCCTCCAGAAAACTGGGGCTGAAATACATTGGACCATTCCCAGTAAGGAGAAAAATCAACAAAGCATTTGAACTGGATCTACCCTCCTCGCTCCACATTCACCCAGTCTTCCACGTGAACTTACTTAAGCCAGTGGTCAAGGACCTCTTTCCTGGGCGCAACACCGCCCCACCGCAACCGGTCTTGGTGGACGGAGAGGAGGAATTCGAGGTGGAGACCATTCTTGACTGCAGGAAGAGAGGGGGCATCATTCAGTTTCTGGTGAAGTGGGAAGGACTATGAACTTGAAGAAAGGTCTTGGGAGCCAGAGAACAACCTGCATGCCAGAGAGCTAATTAGGGCCTTCTGGAGAAGACACCCAGCAAAATGGGCCTGGCTGGGCATCCGAAGGCTGCCCCTTGGGGGGGCAATGTAAGGAACCATCCGGGGCCATTGGCAGACCTATGCGTGGGCGCACGTAGCGTGTGCGTGCGAGCCTTAGCATGCGGGCGCACGCCTGTGTGCCGGCAATGGCGCCAAAGACGCCAATTAAGCTGACAGAACCCTGCACTCGGTGCTGGCCATTCTACAGCGTTCCTGTGTCCTGTGACTCAGCGTTTTCTCTGAAGTGACTTCCTGTATCTGTGACCCTGGCTTCCCTTGGACTTTGTTTGCTGTCTGCTGGCCCTGACCTCCGGCCTGTTTACGACTACTCTTTGCCTGCTCCTCTGTACCTCTACCGCCCGCACATTTCCAACCCTGCCTGCACCTGACCATCCGCCTGCCTGATCCCTCTGTACCGCACTGCCAGCACGTTACCGACCCGGCCAGCATCACCATTCTCTTACCTGCACGAGTTCTGGTGGACCCTCAACTACCAACAGTGGCCCAGTCCAGCCCTCGTGCTACCCTGTGCTCCAGAACTCCCTGTTTCCGCTACTAGGGGTTCTCGAACCAGGGCCCTAAGAGAGGTTGTCCCCGCACAAGTCAGACTCGACCAACAGGTACGTGACACCCGCTCTTCATTGTCACTGAGCTGGGTCCTCTATGTCAGGGGGGTACACACACCAAGGACAGGAGGTACGCCCAGTTCTCTCTCTCCCAAGTCCAGCCTTTTGCACACATACAGTCCCCAGTGGCTTGCTGTAGCCTTGTTGCGCGGGGCTGTGCTATCATCAGTGGAAGAGGTCCGCCCTGGGGGGGGGGGGGTTTGTCAGGCCGGTGGCAGTTGCCCGGGGTCCTGTCAATGGAAAGATGGAAAGGAGCCCATTGCGCAGCACGGAAGATGTTTCCCCAGCCAGGGCGCCTATCGGTGGTACCTATCAGTGCCTCCTATTATTGCAGCCTCCTATCAGTGAAGCCCATAAGTGCCTCCAATCAATGTCTCCTATCAGTGCCGCGTATCAGTGTCCATCACTTTCTCGAGACGGGTGCTTAGGAACTTTTTTTAGACTTGCAGGGGCACTTCGCCGTAAAAGGTTGAGAAACGCTGCTCTATGTGAACACCCCACCACCAGCATGCATAGCAACAGCCAAAACCAGTATCTGCTCCCACACTTCTGCTGATCCGGGCAAAGAGACTATAGTAGTAGATGTCGACCTGTGTGTTTGTGAAAGATAGTGCTGGTCTTTAGAGTGCTGCCATTCACAATACAAGTCAGCAGCTATTACTGTAGCTTCTCTCCCTGTATAGCAGGCTGTGTATTGTGTATACTCTTTCTCCTGTATTCACTGCTAATCTCTCTGGCTGTGCTCTGTTCTCTTCTTCATCTACAGCCTTTAATCTCTTACTTTATGCAGTGATACTATCAATGTGCCCAGCTCTGTTCTCTGTTCTCCCTTTTGTTTCTTTGCGATGTGTAGCTCTGCTTTTTCTACACAGTGTGCTGTCATAGAGTATGAATGAGGCACTATTGATGATTTGTTGGTTCTCTCCTGGATCTGTTTGGCTGAACTATCCTCCTTATCTGGGTTATAGTACTGCCCTGCTTCCTTTCTCCTCTTGGCACTGATGTTACATAACACCATGTAGCAATTGCCGCTCCTCCAGGGCAGTAGATACTGTAGCTCCATCTCTATGAGAAAATACATTCTCACCTCTACATACACTGTCTGTCACCTTGCAGCTCTATATGCAAGTGAAAACTGATGCTACACTTACCACCTTCACTTAGACTGCAGTAGTAGCTGCCAGCTTATGTCATGGGTTGAATTTTGAGAATGACGCTTGTCTCCAGCTCACTGTCATTCACAACACAAGCTGGAAGCTAGTACAGCAGTCTGTCACCCTGAAATAGCAGACAGCAGTGGTGACTGGTGCTCCATTTTTTTTTTGTGTGTGTGGGGGGTCAAGTAACCACCCCCCCCGTCGCTCGCTTGTCAGCCCACCAGCCCCGCACTACCCCATCTAGATCGTGGGGATCGCTTCTTCCTCTGTGGCTTCACCCTGCGTCTCCTCCTCATCAGCTTCACGGTGGCTTCACCCTGTGTCTCCTCCTCCTCAGTTTCACCCTGCGTCTCCTCCTCCTTGGCAGCCAATACGATCGCTTCTCCTCTCGGCCCATCTCCCGATTGGCCAGGAGGAGGATCAGGAAGACAATAGCGAATATTAATTTGGTATTGTCACACAACTGGGTGGGTGAGGGCACAGTGCTCTGCGCCCCGAGACCACCCTTTTTTGAAGCCAATTAGAGCCTCAGGCTCTAATCATGTGCTTTAAAAAAAAAAAACATCGAAATCCATGTGTCTGGTACCCTGCGTGTAGATTAGGGGCTGGGTGCATGGATCAGGGGGGTAGCACCCCTGCGCCCCTTATAGATGGGCTACCAGTGGCAGACAGGCTGGTCTGGGCTTAATTGTCTTACTTAATGTAAAAGGCAGAGGGGTACAAATTAGATGGCACAGCAACATTCAACACAAAAAAAAGTAATGCGGCCACAGCACCTGGTATGCTACGGTCTGTATATATTTTCTTTATTATCTTCAGGAGTAAAACTAAAATGTAAAAATGAAATATTGTGTATATTGTAAACATTATGGGTGTGCCTGATCCCACTGTGCAGTCTATCTTAATTTCCAATCTGACAGTGTGCCTGAAAGAGAACTAATCCTGTGCTCTTGCTTTAAAAAAAAAAAAAAATCTTTAGTGCTCTGGGAATCTTTTGTCATGCAATGTTGACTTCTAAAATAAAAATGTTGATCTATATTTCACATAAAATACATCACTTTGAAAACTTTGCTTAATTTGAAGTCTTTAGTGCTGTGCAGTGCTGTTTTCCAACATATCCCGTTGACAGAAGTTGAATGGTTGATGTCCGGGACGGCCACACACCTGGTTGAAATTCTGCCGAATTGCCAAATTAGGATCTATATATGGCCAGTCTAAGGAGACATCTGTAAATTGTGGGGGCGGAGGGGATTTCTAAGGTTTGGGGACTGGCTGCAAGAAAAAGAAGAGGCCATATTTTAAGTGGAACTCTACGCATAACAACTTGATAAAAAATAATGTTCTTTAGCAAGGAACATACATGCCACATTAATAATTATGCTACCAATATTAGTGTGTGTGCTGTAAATTGCCCCCAGCATTGTTCCTGTTTCTTTTTGCTGAAGCCCAAAGCCCCCTGAACAGAAGTAAATCATAAAGCAGAACTAAACCCATTGATTTACCGGTTTTCAAAAAACAATTACATTCCTGGATTGCCGGGATTGCTAACTGTTGTGTTTGCATGTGTCCTCCAACAAACTGCCAAACCATCAAATGGCTGGTGTTCTATCACATGCACAGCACCATGGCAGCTGCAGATCAAACAGAAGCAGCTTCCTTGGCTGTAAAGGATAGGAGGGCTTAATTCCACTTTAAGGCTGTGAGCAGATCGGCCTCTACAAACTCAACAGTGACTAAAAATGGAGAGCAATGTGCAGAGCAGGGTGAAACAGGGTATTGCTGGATTTTAAACAGTATAGACACTTATTTTTAATGTTTTACCTATACCTGCAAAAGGGGCCAGCCTAAAGACTTAAATGGCTACATTCCCAGCATGTGCTAACTGTCACATTGGTTGTGCTATTATTCAAACTGTCAAACCATCAAATAGTTGGTGTCATAACTTATCACAGGTGAAGCATCATGGCAGTTGAAGATCAAACAGAGAACAAGATGACAGCTTCCTTGGCTGAAAACTATAGGAGGTTTTAGTTCCCTTCCCGGCTCCTGGCCCTTTAAGAGGTTCTAAATTCCAGGAGGTGGGCATGCTGATCATCTGACTGCTATGTTTGGTAATCACATGCAGGGCCACTGATAGGGGGACCACTGGTCCTCCTGTAGGGGGCCCAGGCACAAGGGGGCTCAGACAGCAGGAGGATCGGTGGAGCAGAGAAGGAACTATGACAGAACAATGCCCTTTGTGTCTCTCCCCCAGCAACTGACAGCCTGTTTCTCCCCTTCTCCCTCCTGCCGGCTTTCAGCTGCTGGGTGAGAGACAGAGGGCTGAATTTAGGGGGTGCTGGGGTGTGTTGTGCCCATCCAGATTTTAGTTCTGCTCCCCTGGCTGCCCTCCGCTGAGCTCCTTCCCCCGCTTCCGCCCGCACTCACAGACGGGACAAGGGGACGGCAGCCTGGAGGCTGGAGCGGTAAGAGAAGAGGCAGGGACGAAAGAGCCGGGAGGAAGTGCGCTGTGTTGTGCTCTCCCCTCCTGTCAGAAGAGCGCTGGTCTATACAGCACACAGACATGATTATTCTTACTGTAGATCGCATTGCACTGTACATACAGACACAGTTTGTTTACTGCCCCCTATCCACATTTCCTGCTGCCAGGAGGTGAGCAGCCCATGGAGGAGTTAGGGGCGTTATGTGTGTGCAGTGCAATGCAATCTACAATAAGAGTGATCTGGTCTCATGTGCTGTAGGCGAGCGCTCTTCTGACAGGAGAGGAGAGCACAACACAGCGCACCTCCTCCTGGCTTTTAGTGTGGTCTAGTGAGAA
>BLSH010549819.1:293872-307941 GCA_018402905.1 Glandirana rugosa | reverse complement strand
AGCCGATACCGGACCAGCAGTTCACCAATTTCATCAACTTCTGGAAAACAACATTTACATCTGTAATCCAGGATCCTCTACAGTAGGTCTAAGTAATGGTTTTCTTTTTAATTTAGGAATGGAAAAAAAACACTTTTCCTCTGGATACGAATTGGAGAAGAACGGCCCGCATGTATATATACGTCGGAGAACAGCCTACCCGAAATATCGGATCTCCGGCATATATACACCAAGATACATTTGTGTAATGACACGATTTACACGCGAGGGACCATGACACCTCGAGTTTAGGGGGGGTCGAGTTTAGGGTGGGCTTAGGGGGGTAGGTCGTGTTTAGAGGGAGTGGGGTTTTTAGTGGACGGATCGTGTATAAGAGAAAGAAGAGTTTGCAAAATAGGATCGTGTTTAGGGGGGACGGTCGTTTGGGGGGGGGGGGGAGAATATGTGCTAGGCAGGTGATTTTTGGGGTGAGGGAGATTTGTGCTGGATGGGGGGATTCGGGTGGGATTTGAGCTGGGGGGGATTTGAGCTCCACAGTACCAGGGAGCGCACATTTAGCACAGTAATGTGTTTACATAGAACCACATATATACGGCCTCTAGGCTATAAAGCCCATCCGACAAGAGGCTGCATATATATGTACGCCCGGCAAGAAGAGGTTAAGCATAGGTCTCCTTTTCACAAAAAAAAGGTAAGGATTTAATTTTTCTTTTGGTAATGAATCTGGATGACATCTCCTAGGACCTAATGTCTACATTTACAACAAAAGGTCTTCAACTACTTTAACCACTTGACGACCAGGCCATAGCCGAATGACGGCTACAGCGTGGTCGCTTAATTCTGGGAGGACGTACAGTGACGTCCTCCTACAATCGCGCACCCTGGGTGCACATTGACCCTTTAAAGCAATCCGTGACCCGCCGGGTCCCGTGAACCCCACGGGTCACGGATCGCTTTAAAGGGTCAATGACAGCGGCCCTTTAACATGTGATCGCTCCGTTCAATGACGGAGCGATCAATGTAAACAAACAGGCGTCCTGTCCGGTTCTCTCCGTGATCTGAGACGCGCATGTGCAGCTCAAACCACATTAAGACCCCTTTCACACCAAGGCATTTTTCAGGCACCTTTGCGCAAAAAATAGCGCCTAAAAAATGCCCCCCAATACACCCCAGTGTGCTTTCACACTGGGGTGGTGCGCTTGTGGGACAGAAAAAAAAGTCCTGCAAGCAGCATCTTTACAGAGGTGGGAAGCGGTGTATTCACCGCTCCTATACCGCCCCTGCCCATTGATAACAATGGGGCAGCGCTCCCGAAGCGCCTGAACACCGCTTCGGGAGCGCTGCAAACCGGCAGTTTTAACCAGTTTAACCCATTGTGGGGTGGTTAAAAAAGCACCGCCGCCGCCTGAATAGCAGCGCAATAGCGTCGCTATAACGAACTGTAAAACGCTCGGGCGCCTCCGGTGTGAAAGGAGCCTAATGGTACCTAATCTGTGCCACAGTGGTGTGACTTCCATGTGCATGGGTGGGAGTGACAACATTGCAACTTAGCCATTCAAGCGTTCAAACAGGCAGAACCTGTAGGGAAGACTGAGAGAAGATGGAATCGCCCAGGACCCACTGGATCAGTGACAGCGTAGCACTGGAGGGCACATTATGACAGGTAGGTCTACTATACTTTGCTAATGAACAGTCCCAAAGGTAGCTACGGCACTCTATGCTTGAGATAAATGGCCAGGTGCTCCCCCACTAAGAGATCCATGCAAATCCTAAAGTAGTATAGAGACACACAGGTCTTGCAGAGGAGGTAGATAAAGACAGTAGCGTTTTTTTTATTGTTAACGTTTCAATGAAGCTCAGTCCATCTTTCTCAAGACTAGCACATAATGGCAGAACCCACCTGGGGGGGTCCATTTTAGAAAAGAAAAATTATCTTGAGTTTGCTACTGCTTTAAAGCCCAACTCGAGACAATGTTTTCCAAATTTTTTTTAGGGGTGAGCACAAACATTATGCTCATCTGGTGCTTCAATCATGTGGGAAACTGTGCTCCCCCACGGTCCAACGGAGGATTGTACCTGTCTATGGAGCATGATCTGAGCTTGCTGACATTAGGAACAGTTCATTTTCAAGACCTCTGGAGCCACCCAAAAGTAGAATTTAAAGCACTCCTCGTCCCCTTACATGCCACATTTGGCATGTCATTTTTTTTGGGGGGGGGGGGGCAGTAGGTATCTAGTTTTGACAGGTACTTCCTGTTCCTCTTCCTCTTTTCATTGCTGGGCCACCTAGGTGACTCCTCCTCTCCCCCTAGGTGGCCCCTCCCTCCTGGCAATCTTCTGGGACACGTCACAGGTCCAAGAAGATTTCCTAGCCACTAGCAGTGCGTGCCCGACGGGCGCCCACAGTAGTAATGCTGTTGCCACAGAGGGGAGGGGGAGAGGAGTGAGGCTTCAGGCGGCCACATCGCTGGAGCGTGGGACAGGTGAGTGGCTGTTTGTTAAAGTCAGCAGCTACACTTTATGTAACTGCTGACTTTAAATAAACTTATAAATGAGTATGGAATTCTGCTTTAAGGTTTTTCACTTTAATGCATTCTATGAATGTGAAAAACCTTCGGTGCTGCAAAATCCCTCCCAGCCACCCCCCCTATTCTTACCTGAGCCTGATCCAGTGCTGTGCATGAGAACAGCGTCTCTTGCTGCTGTCTCCCTGGGTAGCTTGATAGCAGCAGAATCCATTGTTGGTCGAACCACCACTCTGTGTCTTGGAAACGAGCTTGCAAGGTTGCCCCCATGGAAAGCTGCAGTTGCCGAATAGGAGGAGCCTGGAGCACAGGCGGGGGACCCCAGAAGAAGAGGAGGATTGAGACTGCCCTGTGCAAAACCATTACACAGAGCAGGTAAGTATACCCTGTTTGTTTTTTAAAACCACTTAACCCCCGGAAGAATTTACCCCCTTCCCAACCAGAGCACTTTTTGCGATTCGGCACTGCGTCACTTTAACTGATAATTGCACGGTCATGCGATGTTGTACCCAAACGAAATCAATGTCCCTTTTTCCCCTCAAATAGAGCTTTCTTTTGGTGGTATTTGATCACCTCTGCGGTTTTTATTTTTTGTGCTATAAACAAAAAAAGAGCGACGATTTTGAAAAAACCCAATATTTTTTACTTTTTGCTATACTACATATCCCAAAAAAATGTATTCATCAGTTTAAGCCAATATTTATTCTGCTACATATTTTTGGTAAAAAAAAATCCCAATAAGCGTATATCGATTGGTTTGCGCAAAAGTTATAGCTTCTACAAACTATGAGAATTGATTTATGGTGTTTTTATTTATTTATTTATTTAATTTTTTTACTAGTACTGGCGGCGATCTTCAATTTTTATCGGGGCTGTGACATTGTGGTGGACAGATCAGGCACTTTTGACACTTTTTGGGACCATTGGCATTTCTACAGCGATCAGTGCTATGAAAATGTACTTACTGAAAATGTGATTACTGTATAAATGTCACTGGCAGGGAAGGGGTTAACACAAGGGGACGATCAAGGGGTTAAGTGTTCCATATGTGTGTTCTAACTGTATGGGGGCTAGGATGACAGGGGGAGGAGAGTGTTTGCTGTTCCCATAATACATTGAACATACGATCACTCTCCTCTCCCCTGTCAAAACAGGGATCCGCTTATTTACATTCACTGATCCCCGTTCTGTAACTGTGGGGGAGCGATTGTGGGTAGCTGGCAGACATTGAGTCCGCTCAAACCCTTATTGGCTCCCCCACTAGCCAGTAAGCGTGCGAGCACCCACAATACACGATCCCGTGCCCGCCATGGGCGATTCGCACAGGAGAGCCATTATCCACCAATCCACGACGGGCGGTCAGCAACTGGTTAAATGTCGCTTTAAGTCCTTCATGTCCTGTTTCATTAACCGGTTAAAGACCGCCTCGCATACATTCACTGCTGCAGAGTGGCAGCATAACGTGAATTGCTGTCTATAAACGGCGATTCGCGCATGCTCGGCTAGCGGGCGGGGTGCGCCACCGACGGCGCGCTCTCATGCCTGCCGCATGCTCCCTGAGCGGGGCAGCAGATCGGGCAGATTAGAGGTCCGGCGGCGACCCGCGATTGTCTGATACAGCTGAAAAGCTGGTAACCACTGATGTAAACACGACGGTTCCCCGTTCTGTCAGAAGGCATGTAAGAGATCTACTGATCCCTGTACTCAGGATCAGTTGGATCTCTCATGCCCCTGGCAGCCCAGCTCCCTCACAGTTAGAACACGCTTAGGGAACACAGTTAACCCTTAGATTGCCCCCTGCAGGTTAACCCCTTCCTTGACAGTGACATTTATACAGTAATCAGTGGATATTTCAATTTCTGATTGCTGTATAAATGTCAATGGTCCCAAAAAAAAGTAAAAAATGTTCCGACATGTCCGCCGCAATGTCGCAGTCCTGCCGCCATTACCATAAAAAAAAAAAAAAATAGTAAAAACGCCATAAATTAATTCTCATGGTTTGTAAACGCGGCAAACCAATTAATATACGCTGATTGCTATTTTTTTTTTATATATATCGGTCACAACTGATGAGTAAATTTTTTTTTATTTTTTGGACATTTATTACAACAAAAAGTTAAAAACATAGCTTTTTTTTCAAAATTGTCGCTATTTTTTTGTTTATAGCAGTGATCAGAAGTGATCCAGAGGGGATCAAATACCACCAAAAGAAAGCTCTATTTGTGGAAAAAAAGGATGTCAATTTTGTTTGGGTACAACTGCGTACGACAGCGCAATTGTCAGTTAAAGCAATGCAGTGTCCAATCGCAAAAAGTGCTAATGTGGGAAAATCCTTCCGGAGCTGAAGTGGTTAACCATTCTTCTTTTTTTTTAGTGTTAAATTTAAAAAAAACAATTAAACACTAAATGTCAAAAAAAAAAAATCACATCATGTCTATTGGAAATAACTTTGCAATGCTTTATACCAAAATTATTATTTTACACAAGACAAATCACTAAATAAACTGCATACGTTGTATCTACAGTACATTATTCATTTTATTGGTGAAATAAAGTCTTGATTGTGCTACATACAGTATTATACCACCCTGCCCCAGATGGAACAGCAAACCTAAAGTGTCAGTGCTTGGTGCAGTCCTATGACTAATAACTGGAATACAATCTGCACATATCAATTAAATGGGGTTTATTCTCTATGCTCAGGGGCTCATTTCGCTCCCTATATAGTGATCAGCCCACCATGGCTCTTCCAGATGACAGCTGACACTTCAGCAACTGACGGCAATGTGCCCGCCCCTGTACCATGCCTGAGCAAGCAGCCGCTTCCTGTCAATAGAACTGATGCAATCTCCGGACACGGGCATGCCGGGAGTTGTAGTTTGACTGTGGTGTGAGCCCAGGACTCTTGCTAGAGAGGAAAACTACAACGACCGGCGTGCTGTGCGGGAAGGTGACGGCTTTCCGCTTACTAACCGGCAACGTGTGATCGGAGAGGGAGAGCAGCTGTGTGCCGGGAGAGTCAGCATGACGGTCAGTGCTTGGGGATCCCGGCTATGTGTGATCTGGGCTGCGTGTATGGAGATCTGGGCTGCGTGTAGCGTGTATGGAGATCTGGGCTGCGTTTAGCATGAATGGAGATCTGGGCTGCGTGTAGCATGTATGGAGATCTGGGCTGCGTGTAGCATGTATGGAGATCTGTGCTGCGTGTAGCGTGTATGGAGATCTGGGCTGCGTGTAGCGTGTATGGAGATCTGGGCTGCGTGTATGGAGATCTGGGCTGCATGTAGCGTGTATGGAGATCTGGGCTGCGTGTATGGAGATCTGGGCTGTGTGTATGGAGATCTGGGCTGCGTGTAGCGTGTATGGAGATCTGGGCTGTGTGTATGGAGATCTGGGCTGCGTGTATCGTGTTTGGCGATCGGGGCTGCGTGTTTGGCGATCAGGGCTGCATGTAGCGTATTTGGAGATCTGGGCTGCGTGTAGCGTGTTTGGAGATATGGGCTGCGTGTAGCATGTATGGAGATCTGGGCTGCCTGTATGGAGATCTGGGCTGCGTGTATGGAGATCTGGGCTGCGTGTAGCGTGTATGGAGATCTGGGCTGCATGTAGCGTGTTTGGAGATCTGGGCTGCGTGTATGGAGATCTGGGCTGCGTGTAGCGTGTATGGAGATCAGGGCTGTGTGTAGCGTGATTGGACATCAGGGATGTGTGTAGACCAGGATGGTATAGGAATCTAATTGTTAGCTATTCTGTGTACACTGTATGTATATATGTACAGTTAGGTCCATATATATTTGGACACAGGCACAATTTTAGTATTTTTCAGGTATTTACCAAAACCTATTCAAGCTATAGTTAGATAATGGATATGGGCTGAAAGTGCAAACTCTCAGGTGTGGTTTGAGGGTATGTACATCCAAATTGGAGGAAGGGTTTAGGAATTACAGTTCTTAAGAACAGCCATCCCCCCTTTTTCAAGGGACCAAAAGTAATTGGACAATTGAATTAAAAGCTGTTTCATGGCCAGGTGTGGGTTACTCCTTTGTTATTTCTTCATCAGTTCTGCTTTTTTCCACACTGGGGCGGTCAGGGCGTCAGCGGTAAAGCGGTGCCCATTCATTCCAATGGGCAGAGCGGTTTTGGAGCGGTGCATACAACGATCCTGCACCGCCCCAAAGATGCTGCTTGCAGGACTTTTTTTCCCGTCCTGCAAGCGCACCGCCCCAGTGTGAAAGCACTCGGGCATTCACACTGGGGAGGATTGAGAGGCAGTTTTCAGTCTCTGTTTTTAGCGCTAAAGAACCTGAAAACTGCTTCAGTGTGAAAGGGGTCTTAAGGTAAAAGGTCTGGAGTTGATTCTAAGTGTGTTATTTACATTTGGAATTTTTTGTTGTGAACCTACATCATGTGTTCAAAGGAGCTGCCCATTTAAGGGAAACAGGCCATTGTAAGGCTTCAAAAACAAAACAAATCCATCAGAGAAATAGCAGCAACATTAGGAGTGGCCAAATCAACAGTTTGGTACATTCTGAGGAAAGAAGAACGCACTGGTGAGCTCAGCAACATAAAAAGGCCTGGACATCTACTGAAGACAACAGTGGTGGGTGAGCACAGGATCCTCTCTATGGTAAAGAAAAACCCATTTACAACATCCAGACAAGTGAAGGACACTCTCCAGGAGGTGGGCGTATCATTGTCAAAGTCTACATCAAGAGAAGACTTCACAAACAAAATATAGAGGGCTCACCACAAGGTGCAAGTGTTTAGAGATATACTGTCAGCCCAGATTCAGCCACATGCAGCAAAGTTGATTGGACAGCGCTTCACAGTACAGATGGACAATGATCCAAAACACATTGCAAAAGCAACCCAGGAGCTTTTGAAGGAAAATAAGTGAAATATTCTGCAATGGCCATTCACCTGGTCTCAACCCAATTGAGCATGCATTTCACTTGCTGAAGGCAAAGCTAAAGGCAGAAAGAACCACAAACAAAGAACAACTGAAGACAGCTACAGTTAGAGCCTGGCAAAGCATCAGAAAGGAGGAAACCCAGACTTTTATAATGTCCATGGGTTCCAGACTTCAGGCAGTCATTGCTAGTTAAAAATGAACATTTTATTTATGATAATATTCATTATTCCAATTACATTTGAGCCCCTGAAAATAGAAACATAGAAACATAGAAAAGTGACGGCAGAAAAAGACTGAGTAGTCCATCGAGTCTGCCCCTTTTTATTTTTTTATTTATTTTTTATTTATTTTTTTACATTAACCTTGTTGTCTGACTATGGATTTATGTTTATCCCAAGCATGTTTGAAGCCATTTACTGTTGACTGTCTCACAACCTCTGTTGGTAGTTTATTCCAATCATCAACCACCCTTTCAGTAAAATAATACTTTCTAAGATTAGTTTTGAACTTCCCCCCCCCCAGTTAGTTTGAGGTCATGTCCCCGTGTTCTTGATTTTGGTTTCATATTGAAAAGACTGCCCTCCTGAACCTTATTCACCCCCTTGAGGTATTTAAAGGTTTCAATCATGTCTCCCCTCTCCCTTCTTTCCTCCAGACTGTATATATTAAGTTCCTGAAGTCTCTCTTGATATGTTTTATCCCCCAGACCTTTCACCATTTTTGTTACCCGTCTCTGAACTCGTTCTATTTTATCAATATCTTTTTGTAAGTGAGGTCTCCAGAACTGGACACAGTATTCTAAGTGAGGTCTCACTAAAGATCTATATAGAGGAATCAGAACCTCCTTCCTCCTGCTGGTGATCCCTCTACTGATACAATCCAGAATTCTATTTGCTTTTCCCACTGCCTGGTTACACTGTTTGCTCATTTTGCAATCATCTGAAATAAGCACCCCCAAATCTTTTTCTTCTGTAGTGCTGGCTAACACTGTGTCCCCAATGCTGTACTCTCTAAGCGGATTCTTTTTCCCTAGATGCATTATTTTACATTTAGAAATATTGAACTGCAGTCTCCACTGCTTTGACCAATCTTCCAGCAATGCCAAATCATGTTCCATGTTACAGACCCCTCCAGGGATATCAACCCTACTACACACCTTTGTATCATCAGCAAAGAGACATACATTGCCCAACAAACCTTTAGTTATATCACTTACATATAGGGGCTCCGCTGCTCAGCGGGGATCCATCCGTTTATCCCCGCTGAGCCGGCAGATGACAGGACAGTCTCTGCACTTTGTGCAGAGACTGACCTGTCACAGCTCCATTCTCTATGGAGGATCGGATGAACATGGACCGTCTGTCCATGTTCATCCGATCCGCCAGACGGATGGAAAATAGGGTTTCCATGCGTCTGTATTTGGCGGATCGGGTGTCATCGGACATGTCACCTCTGACATCCGTTGCTCCATAGAGAACAATGGAGCGTCCGTTCGGGTCCGCCTGAAAAACTGACAGTCGGACCCGAACGATCTGCTCATGTGAAAAAGCCCTTACGGTCTACTTACATATTTTAATCCTATTGAAGTGTTACAAAATGACACTAACTCTATGCACCACAGTATGTTGCAACAATGTTGCACTACATAAAAAAAACATACATGTGACATTTTATGCAGTGTATGCGAATGGCACACATGGTGTGAACAGGGCCTCAAAGAAAAAAGTTTTTCTTCTATACCCTTACATTGAACCATGAAGATCAGCATTGCTCAACAGACATGGGGAGCCCTAACAGATCTCCTTTTCCTGGTGAAATAGGCAGTTGGGATATTGACTGTTGGGAAGTATCAGAACTGTACAAATGTGTTCTATGAAATCTGTCACTTCATTTAAAATCAGTACAGTTCATCAGATGATGTCAGTTGATCATAATGGTTAGTAGAATTAGAAATCTAACGGCTGTCCTGTTTGCTTTGTGCTCTAAGGTCTGGCAGTTGTAGATACTGGAAATTAATTTCATAACATCCAGTAATGCTTCTAATGGTGCCCATACACTAGACAAAAAATAGTTCGAAAATCGGTCATTGGACAGTTCATTTGTTTTTCGTCCAATTCATTTGCGCAAAACAAAAATCGGTTGTGACATTTTTGAGCAAAAAAAAAAAATGGAAGGAAAAGTTTGGTAAACTTCTGCCTAACAGACAATAAATTAGGTTAACCACTTTGCCACCAGGCCAATTCTGACCCTTCTCTCCTACATGTAATAATCATCGTTTTTTTGCTAGAAAATTACTCAGAACCCCCAAACATTATATATATATATATATAATTTTTTTTTTTTTTTTTTTTTTTTTTTTTTTTTTTTTTTTTTAGCAGAGATCTTAGGGAATACAATGGCAGTCATTGCAACTTTTTGTGTCACGCAGTATTTGCGCAGCAATTTTTCAAACACTCTTTTTTTGAGGAAAAACAAGTTTCTTAAATTAAAAAAATAAACAGAACAGTAAAGTTAGCCCAATTTTTTGTATATTGTGAAAGATGATGTTAGGCCGAGTAAATACCCAACATGTCACGCTTTAAAATCGCGCCCACTCAGGAAATGGTGCCAAACTTTGGTACTTAAAAATCTCTACAGGCGATGCTTTAAAAGTTTTTTTACTGGTTACATGATTAGAGTTACAGAGGAGGTCTTGGGCTAGAACTATTGCTCTCGCTCTAACGCACGCGGCGATACCTCACATGTGTGATTTGAACACCGTTTACATATGCGGACGCGACTTGCGTGTGCATTCGGTTCTGTGAACAAGCTCGTGGGGGGGGCTTTACATTTTTTTTTTATTATTATTTATTTTACCTTGTATTTTTTTATTTTTACACGTTCTCTTTTTTTGATCACTTTTATTGCTATTACAAGGAATCTAAACATCTCCTGTAATAGGAATATTGCGTGAGAGGTCCTCTTTATGGCTAGATATGGGGTCAATAAGACCCCACATCTCTCCTCTAGGCTGGAAAGACCAAGATCAACAAAAAAACCCAGCGTTCTCGGTCTTTTCAGCCGAGTTCATGGGCATTGTTTACATCACGTGACCCGGACGTCATGTCATACGTCACGCCCGGGCCTCCGAGGCACATAGAGATGACTGGTCACCATCTGGTCATCAGTCATCTCTACGCTCAACTTCCGCCGGCGACAGATCTGTTTGCAACGGAGGGAGGGGGGTTACATCCTCTCCCATTGACGATAAGAACGATCAAGCGGCTGAACTGCCGCTGTGATCGTTCTTAGGGTGAAGATAATCGCTGGCAGTTTAAAATGATATCTGAATGATGCATGTAGGTGCCAGCATCATTCATATATCACCACTTGAAGACAAGGACGTCTTTGGACGTTGGTACTGCGCATATGTGACCCAGAAGCAAAAAACAAACGAGAAACGGATTCATATACAGTATATCTATTATCATTCGAAATTTGGTCATTACTTGATGCCAATATCCTTTTCACTCACGACCGTGTAGTTTGTTTTTTGACAACAAAAATTCTTAGGATAAGAAGGTTTTTAGAAAGTCAAAGTAGAACTATAGGCAACACTTTGTTTTTATTCATTTTGGATAGAGGAATATAACCGCTGTCAGAATTTTTTCACTTCCTGTCCTATAGCCAAACAGGAAGTGAGAGGAAATCCCTACAAATTAAGGGAATTTCTTGTGGACCCCCAGGTCACCAGAACTAGTGTCTCCATTGGAAGATTTCCATGCTATTACGTTGGAGACCACTCAAAATGTGGGATTTTCTTTTACTTTCACTTTCAATAATGGTAAACAGGACAAACAAAGAGGGTGCAACTCCCTAACGGGGGCAGAGGTAGCAATAACAACTGACAGGAGTTCTAATCCATCTCCACTCTATCCAAAACTAAAACAAAAGTTTTGCCTTTAGTTAGACTTTAAGGCCTCATACACACGGACGTTTTTTGACGCCGGCATTTTCTGGCGTTTTTTGCAGCTCTCCATGTTAGTCAATGGCCCCATAAAAACGTCGGCGTTTCTGAGCTGTAGGTGGCGTCGGCGTTAGTGAGCAGAAAGTAGAACCCATGGCCATCGCGTTCTGAGGCTGTAACATTTTGACTTTTTTTACGCCGACGCCACAATATGCCAAGAAACGCCAACATATGCCACCATATGCCACCTATTATTATACTGGCGTTTTCCGGCGTTTTTTGACGCCAACGTTTTTAGGTTGAAAAATAGCAGAGGGATGATTTTGTTTTAAAAAACGCCTATTGACGCCTATTGACGCCGACGCTCACTAACGCCGAAAAACGTCAATACATAACGCCGAAAAACGTCGCCTTTTTTTCCTTGACGTCGGGCCCGACGTTTTGTTTATTTTTTTATATACGCCCGTGTGTATGAGGCCTAAAGCTGAAGGAAAAGAAACCAACTCAATTCCCCCATACACACACTGGAAGTGGATGGGGGAATTCTCTCTGAGCTAGTGTATTCTGACAGCAGGGAGATTGTTTAACAACAGGGCTTTTGTAGAGAGATCGATCAGTAGATCGACTTCTATACAACCACCCTGCCAATACATGGATCAAAATTCATCTGGTCCCTAATGAAACAGCTGAATTTCAATCCACGTATGACTGGCTTTAGAGATAGGCCTTTCTTCCACTTTAACAATGGACAGTGCAGTCTCCAGTCAGTCTATTAGCTTGGAGAAATGAGGGAGAAGGAGCAGGGGAGTGTCTTGTCTTCCTAGGCTATGGGGCTGTGTGTTTCTATTGATGCACACAATGTTGGGAAAAACATTTCTAGTCCCTGCATGCAAGGGTGACCCCACAGGATACTGTAAGAGAAAGGAGCCGTCCTGAAACGGGAAACCTGGGGCCAGCAGTCATGGCAACAGCTTAAACTGGAACATGGAAGGATTAAGGGCACACCATCTGCAGGTCTCTGTAAGACAGAGCCCGACAAACCCCGGTCGCCAGGTCGCCATGGCGACTAGAAATCGCGTCCTGGCGAGTGGCTTCCGATACTTCAGTCCCTTCTCTGTGTAACCGCATCTACAAGCAGTTCCCTAGCTAAGCTGACAGCTGTAAAGAAAAAAAAAAACACAGCCGTGAACCGGGCAGTCAGCCAACTCGCTAACTATAAACACCGCATACAATGTATCTTAGTGGCTGCCAACTCGCTAACTATAAACACCATACAATGTATCTTAGTGGAGTTCAAAGGAATTTACTCCCGGCCTCTAGATAAGGAAATTTTAACCACTTAAAGACTAAACTCTTTTTAACATTTGTTGCTTACAAATAGAAAAAAAAATATTTTCTGCTAGAAAATGACTTGGAACCCCCAAACATTATATATTATTTTTTAGCAGAGACCCTAGAGAATAAAATGGCAGCTATTGCAATATTTTATGTCACTTGGTATTTGTGCAGCGGTCTTTCAAATGCAATTTTTTCTGGAAAAAATATACTTTAATGATTTAAGAAGAAAAAAAAAAAAACCACCATAAAGTTTGCCTAATTTTTTGTATAATGTGAAAGATGTTACACCGCGGGAAACGTGACCTTTATTCTAAGCATCAAAATTGTGATAAAGCCCTGAGTACCATCAACAATTGCCACTCTTTATGTAGCTGAGCTGCAGTATTTCACGGTGACCGGAAACTCACCAGAGCAATGAATATTCACCGTAGGGGAAACGCATGCAGGCAGGAAGTGGCTGCAAAGAGGCAGCAGAAGAGCAGCAGTGTTTGAATACTTCTTTCATCTTTTTTTGTATTTTAATTTAAAGTGTCATTAAGAGTTTATTTAGATGTGCAATAGAGACATGTTTTTGCCACGCTCCATTAGGCAGCAGATGAGGGTGTTTTACATGTCACAGTCACAATGCATTCGGCATAATAAGGAGTTTCCCCCTATAACAGGTGTTTAGTGTCACTCTTTCTGGCCAGCCTATAACCCTGATGTAACGATGGTGGAGTTATTGACTGGCTGCTCTGTTGTGAGTAAGGTGGGGGTGGGGCGCAAATTACTCGCCTTATCCTGGGCGCTGACAACCCAACACTACGCTATAAAAAAACTGCCTCCTAACTTTTTTAGCTGGCTCCTAGATTCAAAGCAAATTTGTCAAGCCCTGCTGTAAGACACACAAAACAATGGTTTCCTATGTGTCTCGTTTACACCAAAACACAGGTGTGATGTAAGGTGTGGAGCTGGACAGAATTATGCAACATGTCTGCAATTTTCCACACAGCTCCACCCTGGAATGCAGGCAAAACGGACAGCACCACTCTGCATTCACTCCTTGTGACAGGAAGTGAGAGGTAAAGCAGCGCTCTGTGTCTGTACTGCCCGCCTACCTTCCTTCCTGTCGGCTGCTGGCTGGGATCATGCTTCGGCTGCCACTAGATTCTGTGATGGTGGAAGGGATGGATTTTGCTGACACTGATGGGGTGACAGATGCAAAGACACGGATGGTGATGGAGTGGGAAAGGTGAGAGGACATTGATGTTGGGGGACAGATGAAGGTTCACGTAAGATGGGGGGGACACATGAGGGTTCACGTAAGATGGGGGGGACACATGAGGGTTCACGTAAGATGGGGGGGGGT
>BLSH010549819.1:276167-288771 GCA_018402905.1 Glandirana rugosa | reverse complement strand
CTATCTGATGAAGACTGCTATCAAGTAGCCGGCTGAGGCATAGAGTATATCTCGAATCCTGAACTTTCCCCTGCACGGCCCACCGATGCGAGCTACCCTTAGCACTGGCAGAGTTCGCCGCGTCGTACCCGTTCCGTGCGGGAGGCCAGTGGGTGACCCCCACTTGCGCCCAGTGACCGGGCTCTGCTCATGTCCAGGGGCGCTTGGCCTGCAGCATCCCTCTCCGCCAGATGGGAGGAAGGTCTGCAACCTGGTGGCTACCTGCTACGCCCGTCAGATTGGTGAGTACCCCCCCCCCCCCCCCCCTCCTGGGGTGCGGAGGGGGGGGGGGGCTGGGCGTATTTTTGTAGCGGACTAGTCCGGCCGGTGGAGGGTTCCTGGGGCTACAGATCATCATGGGTGTCTTTGCTCGGGGTCGCTTCCCTCCTACACCCCCCTTCCCCCGCACCGCACCCAGCGCTCTCAAGCCGACATGCGGCGACCCGCCGCCATTTTGCGGCGGACCGCCGCCATTTTGCTGTAGCCGCGGCCTGTGTACCAGGCTTTGGCCTCTTGTGACCGTTCGGTGGGCATGTTTGATGTGCCTGTGGATGAAAAACGTGCGGACGACGCTGCTTCTTCCTCTTTCACTCTGGACAGCGTGGATGGCACATGGCGGCGCAGGCTCCTGACTGACGGCAGGCACTCCTACTGGGACGCAACGCTTAAAGGGCAATCACTAACAGCAAGTATAGCTGGGTTCTCCCTGGGGTGCTGGTAGCGGTGGGTGCAATCCTCCTGGGTGTCTCCCGGTTGATCTGTGGGGCAGTGGTGGGGCTGCATTGTGGGGGTGTCAGGGCCTTTTTTGGCCTGTCAGTGTCCGGTGGCGCAATCGCGGCTGAACCTGCGGGTCCTTCCAAGGAGGAGTCGGTTGAAGCAAAACCTGCGCTGGGGCCTGTAGTTCCCCTGGATCAGCTAAGATCCCTATTGGGGGAATTTTTTCCTCGGGAGGTGCCGTGTAGTGCTAAGGGGGTCTCTAAAAAGTGTCCACCCCCCCCTTCATCGGGGGAGGATTCTGAACCGGAAGGGGCCTCGGTGGTCACGGGGACCCCCGTGGAGCTCTCAGATGGTGAACAGGAGCCCTCGGATGGCGAGGAAGACCAGGGGGCCTCGGTAGTGCGCGAACGGGCGCTGGTGGCCACCCTGATCGCCAATATCCCTGCGTCCCTGCGACTTGACTAAGCCGGGGAGTCACAGGAGTTTGCATATGTTGTGGGTCTTTTAAGCCACATAGGTCCCCTAGGGCTTATCCCTATGATCAATTCGTTGACCAGCTGGTCTATAAGGAATGGCAGCGTCCACAGAATTCCTTTGTTTTGCCCAAATGTTTCGCTGTGCACTAACCCTTTGAGGAGAGTTTTGTGCAGAAGTGGGCATCCCCCGCAGTGGACCCTCCGGTGGCTCGTCTGAATAAGGCAACGACCATCCCCTTGGAGGGGTCTCCCTCTTTTAAGGATCCGGGCGATCGGCGGACGGAGGCGGTATCCAAGGCACTTTTCTTGTTGGCGGGGTCGGCCATGAGACCGGCCCTGGTGTCGGCCATGGTGGCGCAACACCTCACCGAGTGTGCGACTGAGTTGCACAATGAGTTGAGCTGCGGGAGCTCGCTTGAGGCGTCACAGCAAGCAGACCATCTGATACAGGGTCTTTGGTACCTGTGTGACGCAGCTTTGGACCTGCTTCCCATGCTGTCTAAGATGTCTGTTTTCGGAGTCATTATTATTAGACGAGTGCTGTGGTTACGCTGTTGGTCGGGTGACCACGCGTCTAAGAAGGGCCTCGCAGATCTTCCCTTTCAGGGTGGTTGGCTCTTTGGGGCACAATTGGATGGAATCATTAAGGATTTCACCGGAGGGAAGAGTACTTTCCTCCCGAAGCCCAGGCGGCGGGAGTTCCGCCGTAAGCAGGGTCCTGCTTCTTCGGGTCAGAAGAGGTTTTTTCGTGCGCACGGTGCAGCGGGCAAGGGCTCGAGGCCCGGCAAGTCTGCCTCAGGATCCGGTTAACGGCCCTGGCAGCACAAGCGCGAAAAGGCGGAAGATAAGTCCTCCTCCGCATGATGGGTTGCCCCCACCCGAGTGGGGGCCGACTTCTGGGGTTCGCAGACAGGTGGACTGCCCGCATTTCCGACTGATGGGTGCAGGAAATGGTGTCCTCCGGATACAGGATAGAGTTCAGCACTCTACCCCCAGACAGGTTCTTCCCATCGAACTTGAGACTCCCTCAGGGGCGTCGGGAGGCTCTCCTAGGGGCTGTTCAGACGCTCTCCGAACAAGGGGTGATTGTGCCAGTACTTCCGTTGGAAGGGTTTCGCACCTTCTATTCAAACCTCTTTGTGGTGCCCAAAAAGGGTGGGGTCAGGCCAGTTCTGGACCTGAAAGTGCTAAACCACTTTGTGAAGGCGCGAAAGTTCCGGATGGAATCTGTCCGTTCGGTCGTGGCCGCCCTGCACCAAGGGGACTTCCTGGCGTCTCTGGATATCAGGGACACGTATCTTCATGTTCCCATTTGTCCCCGGCACCAGCGCTTTCTGCGCTTTGCGGTGGGGGATCTACATGATCAATTTGTGGCACTTCCCTTCGGTCTGGCCTCGGCTCCTCGGGTGTTCACCAAGCTGGTGGCTCCGGTGCTGGCTCTATTGAGGCAGAGAGGCATTGCGGTAGTAGCATACCTCGACGACTTGCTCCTGCAAGCGGAGTCTGCTTCGGCCCTGGATGAGAACGTGGCTATCACCATGGCCTCCTTGAAGGAGTTCGGCTGGCTGATCAACTTGCAGAAGTCGACGTTGACCCCGTCTTGCCGACTGGAATATCTGGGTCTAATTTTGGACACGGAGCAGGCGAAAGTGTTCTTACCTCCGGCCAAGTTACTAACACTGGAGGCAGCGGTGCGAACCCTGCTGTCGCGCCAGTGGTTCTGTATGCGGGTGTTGGGGCTCATGGTTTCAGCCTTCGAGGCGATACCTTACGCCCAGAGTCTCACTCGGCTCCTGCAGCGAGCAATTCTGTCACGGTGGGACGGGTCTCCGCCACCTCTGGACCGGCTGATCAGATTGGATCATCAGACCAGAGGATCGTTGACCTGGTGGCTTCGGGCCCCTGCTCTAACGTTGGGGAAGTCGTTTCTTCCTCTGAACTGGTCGATAGTTACGACGGACGCCAGCCTATTGGGCTGGGGGGAGGGTCCTGGGGCAGCTGTCTGCTCAGGGCCGTTGGTCGGCGCAGGAATTCCGCCTTCCGATAAATGTGCTGGAGCTGAGGGCAATCAGGCTCTGCCTCTCCCACTGGACGGTAGGGCTGCACGGCCTCCCGGTTCAGGTTCAGTCGGACAACGCCACGGCCGTGGCATACGTGAACCATCAGGGCGGAACGAGGAGCTCAGCAGCGGCCATGGAAGCGGCCCTCATTCATTTGGGCAGAACTTCGCCATTTACATTCCGGGCGTAGAAAATTGGCAGGCGGACTGGTCCCCACATCCAGAGGTGTTCCGCCAGATTTGCCACAAGTGGGGCACGCCAGACGTGGACCTCATGGCATCCAGGTTCAATCACAAGGTGCAGACCTTCGTGTGCAGAACAAGGGACCTGTTGGCGGCCGCCGCGGACACGTTGGTAACGCCTTGGGGTCGGTATCGGCTCCTGTACGCCTTCCCTCCCATGAAGCTTCTGCCGCGGCTACTGCGCAGGGTAGAAGCGGAGGGGATTCCGATAATCCTGCTAGCTCCGGATTGGCCTCGGCGCCCTTGGTACGCCGACGTGGTGCGGATGGTGACAGATGTTCCCTCGCGGCTTCCGCTGCGCGAAGACCTGCTGTCGCAGGGACCCATCCTGCACCCTGCTTTACCCTCGCTGGCTTTGACGGCTTGGCTATTGAGTCCCAGGTGTTGAGGGATAGGGGTGTCTCTGACTCTGTGATCCCTACCATGCTTAAGGCACGCAAATGTACTTCATGCAAGATTTATCATCGCACCTGGAAGGCCTATATTGCCTGGTGTGAGGCGGGGGGTTGGAACCCCCGCTCTTACGTTGTGTCCCGGGTGCTGGCTTTTTTGCAGCAGGGCCTGGATAACAAGTTGGCATTGAATACTCTCAAGGGTCAGATTTCGGCTCTGGTGATTTTCTTTCAACGGCCTTTGGCGTCACATTCGTTGATACGTACATTTGTACAGGGTGAAAACCATGTGGCTCCTCAGGTACGGTCGCCTCTGGCGCCGTGGGATTTGAATTTGGTACTTTCTGTACTGCAGAAACCGCCATATGAGAAAATCAGGGATATTCCCTTACAATTGCTGTCGCAAAAAGTGGCTTTCTTGGTGGCCATTACATCCGCTAGGCGGGTGTCTGAGTTGGCAGCGTTGTCCTGTAACTCTCCTTACTTGGTTCTTCATAAGGACAAGGAGGTCTTGCGACCTTCCCCTTCGTTTCTACCGAGGGTGGTCTCCTCTTTTCACATTAATGAGGATATTGTTTTCCCTTTATTATGTCCGTTCCCGTCGCATCCCAAGGAATTTGAGTTACATTCTTTGGATGTCGTGAGGGCTTTGCGGGGTATTTGGTGGCTACAGCTTTTTTTCGGAAGTCTGATGCGTTGTTTGTGCTGACAGAAGGTCCGCGCAAAGGGTTGGCAGCCTCGTCGGTTACTGTTTCCCGTTGGATCAGACAGACCGTGACTCATGCGTATACTGTTCGGGGCAAAGTCCCTCCTTTTCCAGTCATGGCTCATTCAGCCAGGGCAGTTAGTACTTCCTGGGCTTTCAGACACCAAGCTTCGGTGTCCCAGGTGTGCAAGGCGGCCACTTGGGCCTTGGTGCACACGTTTGCTAAGTTTTACAAAGTTGATGTGTCAGCATCTGCGGGTGCTGCTTTTGGCCGTAAAGTTTTACAGGCGGTGGTGTAGGTGCGACTGGCGCCTCCTGAGAGGATTCTGTTGGGTACAGTTGTTGTTGTTTACCCACCCCTCTTGAAAGACACTGCTTTGGGGCATCCCCACTTGTCAATGAAGGGCTGCGTCTGTCAGTGAATGGAAGAGAAAAAGGGATTTTATTAAGAACTTACCATAAAATCCTTTTCTCTGAGTTCACTGACAGATGCAGCACCCACCCCTCTGTGTTGCGTTTGTACGGCTTGTTACGAACTGATATGCTATACAGAGCAGGGGGGTTATATGCTGGAGTGAGGACGGCCCCCTGGGAGGGGTCAGCTTGCTTTTTTTCTATTTGCCCAGTCTACTCCTAGTAGGATGTGCATAAGCCCCACTTGTCAATGAAGGGCTGCGTCTGTCAGTGAACTCAGAGAAAAGGATTTTACGGTAAGTTCTTAATAAAATCCCTTTTTTTCTTTTTACTGCTGTCAGTGTCTCTGTTGAGAATATCTCCTCACTTCCTGTTTGGTTGCAGAATAAACTGTGAACCAGTACAAACATAAGTGAAGAACTCTAACCGAAATACAGACAGCAATAAAAATCTATGTATATCAAAGAACCTCTATAACTGAGAACTTGTATAGTCCACCACTTCAGAGTCCTGCCTCCCCAGCTGTGCCCGCCTCCTATACTCCCCTCATGTTTCCCAGCCAGGCTAACGTGGAAGTCAGCAGGCTTGTCTGTGCCCCCTAGGCAACAGTGTGCCCTTGACGGCTGCCTAGGTTGCCTAGCGGGAGTGCCAGCCCTGAACTTCCCCCTTTTGGCTAATACATGTCCTTATGGAAGCAATAGAAATCTGATAGAGGTTCTAACATTTGTCTTGTATATTAAATACTAAAACAAGAGTTTTCACCGAGCTTCCTCTATAAAGGTCAGGTCCAGGCACTCTCTAATAACTGATATTAAAGTTGCCATTTTATTATCTGTGCAGTGCAGCATAATACAACTGTGAAATATTATGTTATTTTTTATGAATGGGAAAGAGAATAACATTCTTTTCATTACAGGAAAAGCAAGTACCTTGTGACTTTCCCCTACCCTTACATGAATGGACGTCTTCACCTTGGTCACACGTTCTCCCTCTCTAAGTGTGAGGTAAGAAAAATAAAGAAATTGGTCAGTTGTTTATCTGTACAGTTGATGCAGTTATTTTGTAAGAGGTCAGTTATTTGCAAATTTTCTCCATGTAATTTAACCCCCTCCCACCATACACAAAACATCTGTCCTTATCACATCTGTTACCATGCACAACACATCTGTATGTCCCCATCCCATCTGTCACAGTCCCCAAACCATCTGTATGTCCCCGTCACATCTGTCACAGTCCCCAAACCATCTCTGTCCCCATCCCATCTGTCACAGTCCCCAAACCATCTGTGTGTCCCCCATCACATATGTCACAGTACACAAAACTGTGCCCACTGATTTGGGTTATTTTTACCAAGGAAATATAGCATTATCATTTTTGGTCAAAATTTATGAAGATAAATTACTTATTTGCAAAATTTTATAACTGAAACTAAGAAAAATGCATTTTTTTAAAAAAAAATTCGGTCTTTTTTCATTTGTAGCGTAAAAAAGTAAAAACCCCAGTGGTGATTAAATACCACCAAATGAAAGCTCTATTTGTGTGAAAAAAATGATAAAAATGTCATTTGGGTACAGTGTTGCATGACCGCGCAATTGTCATTCAAAGTGCGACAGCGCTGCAAATTGGCCCTGGAAGGAAGGGGGTGAAAGTGCCCAGTATTGAAGTGGTTAATTTGGGTATTAACCCCCCCGCCATGTATCTTGGGCTCTGCTTGCCCATCTGTGGGCCTGGGACACGTCTGCTCTCCTCCCCTTCTTGTTGCTAACCTAGAAGTGACATGTAAAACGTCACCTGGGTCCCCCTGTCAGTTTCTCCGGCCAGTATGGCCAGGAAAAAATGTCATGCAATGCAATCTGCATTGTATTGCATTCAGTGGAGCACAGGGGAGACATCAAGGGAAAACCTGTCACCAAAAAATCATCACATAGGGAACTGTGTGATGGGAAAAAAAAAGTTAAGTAAAAAAAAAAAAAAAAAAGTTTTAATTGTAAAAAATGTAAGTTACACCCAAGTATGTAAAATTACCCCCCAAAAATGTTCTTTTTCACACGCCAAAGTGAGAGCAATATTTCTAGCACCAGACCTTGTTTGTACTGCTAAATTGCTGACCTATAGAGTGCTTTTAAAGTGTTACCTAAAATATAGAGTATTCAGGATCACCCCACCAGGAGGTGAGCAAGCCGGGGTTCAGTAACAGATATAGGAAATATGGATCAAGCAGAAGCATAGTTGTTAAACAAGCCAAAGGTCTGTAGGAACTAACTATGGGTCGATAGTGAATGGTTGCAGGTTGCGGAGCAAGTGGAAGTTTAGTCGAGGAACAAGCCAAAGGTCGGTAACAAGTGGTAGGGATGAGGACAGCTGCAGGTAAGGAGCAAGATATTGGCTGGTGAGAGCACAACAATCAAATCAAACAGGGAGTACAGAGACACTAAAGTGATTGTAAAGTCTCGTGTTTTTTTTTTTTTTAAATAACAAACATGTTATACTCTCCTCCTCTGTGCAGTTGGTTTTGCACAGAGCAGCCCGGATCCTCCTCTTCTCTGGTCCCTCTTTGCAGCTCCTGGCCCCTCCCTCCTATCGAGTGCCCCCTCAGCCAGCAGCTTTCTATGGGGCACCCAAACCGAGTCAGAGCTCCATGTATTCATTCAGACACGGAGCCCCAACCCGGCCCCGTCCCCTCTCTCCCCCGATTGGCTGACTGACTGACAGTCGCTGGAGCCAATGGCGCTGCTACTGTGTCTCAGCCAATCAGCAGGAGTGTCCCTGACTGCTTAGACGTTCGTGGACATCATTGGAGAGAGATGGGGCTCAGGTAAGTAATTAGGGGGTGCTGGGGGGGGGGGGGGCGGCTGCTGCACACAAAAGGTTTTTTATCTTAATGCATAGAATGCATTAAGATAAAAAAAACCTTCTGCCTTTACGTTCCTTTAAATCAGGAAGCTAATGGGAGGAGCAAAGGGTTCAAGGTTCACCAGAAACAAGAGACAATGCAAGAATGTTCTAAGAAATCGGACAAGGAACTGTCCAGTATCTCACACATAGCTGGTCTCACACATAGCTGCCTGGTTGCAGTTTTTAAAATGTTAGATTTATTTCCATTTTAATGCAGCATAGAGAGCTCTGTGATTGGAGGTGAGTTTGTAATGTTACTTTGACAAGTTCTGTGCTCTTCTCCTGTTTTTATTTATTATATTTTTTTTACTTTCACTCCCTACTATAAACTCCATTGACTTCTGACTCCTGAAGCCAGTGGAGCACAATGCACATTTGTAAAACACACCTTCTAAATGTGCAGCCATCCATCTGCTTTTTAAATAGACTCCAGTGATAGATGCTCTGAGGTTCTAACCCTTTTCCAATATAATACAGAGAAATGATCCCTATGGTTTTTTTGTATCCCTGTTGGAAATATTTTCCCTCCTATCTGTATTAATACAGAATAATTTATTAATCCCAAAGGGAAACTTTTAATAAAAACCTTCCCCACTCCATCCAAAAGGGAAAAAATATTTTGACTGGAGTTTCATTTTAAAGTGGTTGTAAACCTCCGACATGAAATATGACCAATGCATATCCCTCTATAGCAGTGTTCCCCAACCCAGTCCTCAAGGCCCACCAACAGGTCATGTTTTCAGGATTTCCCTCAGATGAATCAGCTCTGGTAATTACTAAGGCATTGAAACTGATCAAATCACCTGTGCAAAATAATGGAAATCCTGAAAACATGACCTGTTGGTGGGCCTTGAGGACAGGGTTGGGGATCACTGCTCTATAGTGTGTACTTGTCTCAATCCAGAGCACTAAGTGTCATTTCTGTCTGCTGCCTCATTCCTCTGCTATCATCATGAGTCACTTCTGACAAGATTTCCTGACACCAAGAGAAAAATGGTGACAGGAGCGGG
The DNA here is from genome assembly GCA_018402905.1 of Glandirana rugosa. Classification (NCBI taxonomy): domain Eukaryota; kingdom Metazoa; phylum Chordata; class Amphibia; order Anura; family Ranidae; genus Glandirana; species Glandirana rugosa. The sequence continues at coordinate 279,820 of BLSH010549819.1, read as the reverse complement.
ATCTTCAGCTGATTGACAGCCTCAGCTCTGATCCTGTGTGAAGTGGGTGTGTCTCTTCCTCCAATCTGCTCTCAGAGCTCTCCTCACCGATGTCACTTTAGCTCTCTGCCCCTTCTTTTCCGAGCTGTGGGATCCTGTTTAAATTCTGCACTTTGAATGATTGTAGAGGAAAGACCACTATAGATAAACGGGTAAAACCTATATAGGAGGATTTGTTTCATCTCTGTGTATCACCTGAGGCCAGTCACTGCACTGGGTGTATGTGAGGGTTTACAACCACTTTAAATAAACATGTAATTCATAAAAAAAACTAATGGTAAATTATCTTTACTATGTTTTTGTGATGAAAATAATGTTTTGGTACAAAGCCCTATGGCCCTAAAGCTCTATATTGAGCAGCATGCAGTTTATATTCTCATGCAGAATATTTTCCTTGGAGCTGTACTGTGAGATTTATAATGGAGAATGCTTCATTATTACAAAATGTTCACTCTGCTGTATAACTGCAGCCTTGTAAGTGTAACTCATCTTGAAAATGAATCACCTTTACCGTTTGTTTAGTTTTCTGTAGGTTTCCAGAGACTAAAGGGCAAGGTTTGCCTTTTTCCATTTGGTCTACATTGCACTGGCATGCCTATCAAAGTAAGTTTTCAACCATTTCCACGCAGGTTGGTCAGATGTGTATGCACCTTTGCCAATGTCTGCTAACTTATTATTTTCAGGCATGTGCGGATAAACTGAAAAGGGAGATGGAGCTTTATGGCTGCCCACCTCAGTTTCCTGAAGAGGAGGAGGAGGATGAGGAGATTCCGGCAAAGAAAGAGGATGAACTGGTTATTAAAGACAAAGCCAAGGGAAAAAAGGTAAATGGTGATCTTCATACCTTCTAACAGACTGTCATGAATCTGTTATGGACTCTTAAGGAATAACTTCAGATATGGATATTTTGCATAGTTACTTTGGCCCAGCTTGGACCGATGTAACCTGCATATACCATACCTGTGAGATTCCTCTAGAAGTTGAAAATCAGTGTAATAGACACCACTACTGTAGTGATCTCCATTACCTTCCAGGTCCGTCCCAGGCTGCTGCTATAAGAGGTTGGCTGCTCAGAACAGGCGCAATGCAGAGATTTTCTGAATGCATGCAATGCATTCTCTTATTAGATGAGGTGGAGTGGTGGGTTGGTGAAGTCACGCTCTCCACCTCGTCCAATCAGAGAATGCTTTGCACTCTGAGAAAAAGAAGAGCATTTTCTGAATTGCCGCAGTGCCCAGCGAATAACCTCCTGTGGCAGAAACTCGGCACGTAACCCAGAAGCTAGTGGTGAGCACTATAGTAGTGGTATCTGCGACAGCAATTTCCAGCTTCTAGAGGGATATCACAGGTATGGTGTATGAAAAGTTTCATTGGTCCAAGCTGGACAATGTACATGGAGGGTAAAAAGTATTTGATCCCCTGCTGATTTTGAACGTTTGCCCACTGACAAATGATCAGTCTACAAATTTAATGGTAGGTTTATTTTAACAGTGAGAGACAGAACAACAAAAAAATCCAGAAAAACGCATTTCAAAAAAGTTTTATAAATTGATTTGCATTTCAGTGAGTGAAATGAGTATTTGATCCCCTATCAATCAGCAAGATTTCTGGCTCCCAGCTGTCTTCTAGCAGCTTGGTAAGAGGGTGACAACAGTTGGAGTGATTATTCACAAATGGAAATGCAAAATAACTGTCAATCTCCCTTGGTCTGGGGCTTCATGCAAGGTCTCACCTCATGGAGTTTCAGTGATCATGAGAACGGTGAGGAATCAGCCCAGAACTACACAGGAGAATCTTGTCAATGATCTCAAGGCATCTGGGACCATAGTCACTAAGAAAACAATTGGTAACACACCACACCTTGAAGGGCTAAAATCCTGCGGCATCCACAAGGTTCCCCTGCTCAAGAAAGCACATTTACCTGTCTGAAGTTTGCTATTAATCATCTGAGTGATTCAGAGGAGAACTGGGTGAAAGTGTTGTGGTCAGATGAGACCAAAATCAAGCTCTCTGGCATCAACTCAACTCGCCGTGTTTGGAGGAGGAGGAATGCTGCCTATGATCCCAAGAACACTATCTCCACCGTCAATCATGGAGGTGGAAACATTACGCTTTGGGGGTATTTTTCTGCTAAGGGGAGGGGACAACTTCACTGAATCAAAGGAATGATGGACAGGGGCATGTACCATCAAATCTTGGGTGAGAACCTCCTTCCCTCAGCCAGGGCATTGAAAATGGGTCATGGAAGGGTATTCCAACATGACAATGACTCAAAACACACGACCAAGGCAACAAAGGAGTGGCTCAAGAAGCACATTGAGGTCCTGGAGTGGCCTAGCCAGTCTCCAGTCCTTAATCCCATAAAAAATATGTGGAGGGAGCTGAAGGTTTGCATTACCAAATGTCATCCTTGAAACCTTAATGACTAGGAGAGGATCTGCAAAGAGGAGTGGGAAAAAATCTCTCCTGAGATTTGTGTAAACCAGGTGGCCAACTACAACAAACATCTGACCTCTGTGATTGCCAACAAGGGATTTGCCACCAAGTACTAAGTCATGTTTTACGAAGGGGTCAAATAATTATTTCACTCATTAAAATGCAAATCGATTTATAACTTTTTTGAAATGCATTTTTCTGGATTTTCTAGATTTTCTTCTTTAGATCCACCAACAACTACTATGTGGTTCAAGGCCATGTCTGATTGGATAATTTGGGCAAGTCCTCATATTACATAGTTTTGTAAATTTAATGCAGATTATGTTAAGATTGTACAGTCAGATTGTAATGCGTATGGTAAACACTGGAAGAAGGCTGGCTTCAGAATGTTCTTCTACCCAACAATATTGTAGAGTGTTATACGTTCTCAACCAGCCAGCCAATGAAGCAAATGCCGCTTACTGTCAATTACACTTTAATTAAGTCATGAAGAGTTCATTGGTGCTTTCCGACAATGCATTTTTTTTTTCGTTTCCATGTGGCAAGCCTCTGAACAATATGAATGTCTCTATTTTTATTGAGCTGTGAGAAAGCAATGTGATCAGTCATTTGTTTCACTAGAATCACTTTTTACTTAAGTTTCCGTTCAAACTTGTGCGCCTGGTCATGCGACTTTGGACACTGTCACATGACAAGTTGCAGCCCGTTGTTTTCAATAACACCTGTTCAGATCTGTTTAACTTTAAAACAGTTCCTGCACTACTTTGATGCGACTTGAGTGCCAGAGGGTGTAAAGTCACATTAAAGTCACTCCAAAGTCGCACTGGAAATTGTGCGACTTTGAAGTTGTGAACAGAGCCTAAAAATGAATCACATCTTCTGCTAGAGATGTTGGATGGCAACAGACTGTTGTATCACTTTTTTTTAATACCTAAAAATTATTAAAATTACTAAATGTATGTCGTTTTTATTTGTTGTTACTGTTTAACAGAGTAAAGCAGCTGCAAAGTCTGGATCATCAAAATATCAGTGGGGAATTATGAAATCCTTAGGACTCACAGATGAAGAGATCATAAAGTTTTCTGAGGCTGAACATTGGCTCGGCTATTTCCCTCCTCTAGCAATAGAAGATCTGAAAAGTATGGGGTTAAAGGTAATGATTACAACTGTCTCTTAAG